>JBANCW010000131.1:0-17926 GCA_037040085.1 Colocasiomyia kotana | reverse complement strand
AAAAAAAAAAAACAGTTGTTTGTTGGGGAGCCGTCTGAGCTGTGACACACTTGACTTTACTTGATTGTTGGACTGGGAATGGGATTACGACAGCAACAACAATAAGGAGGGCGACGTGCGTGAAAATTGCTTTACGTCTTTGCTGGGGAAGCAAAGATCTAACTCTCGCTCTCTCTCTCTCTCTGTCTACTCCTTAATCTCTGTGCAGCAGCAGCAACCACATCGAATATGTGCACATACAAAAATAAGCGAGAAGCGCTTACGAGTTGCTTACTTGAAAGCATGCTCAATTTGTCCCGCTGCGTATTAAAATAGTTGAATATTTGTTTCAACTGATTCGAGAGAGCTGAGAGCGATCCACAACATAGCCCAACTTGTACAGTAGACGTTGCGATTCGTTGTGCTATCTGCTAACCACTTATTTAAGCGCTGTTGCATGTAGCATTGATCTAAGGATTAAGCATGACAAGGCTGTGTGTCTGTAGACCAAACTTAAATGTTTATTATTATATTATAAATTCTCGAAGGCTTTCTCTTTAACAACATTCTTAGCATGGTGCCAGCAATGTGCTTCTCTTTCATTTATAAAAAAAAGAAAACGGTAATGCACTCTGGCTAAAGGATCTGTTTAAAGTTGAAGAACACCAAAGGTCATGTGCGCAATACGCAAATTATTCAAAGCTTATTATGCAACTGTCCAGCTCTCTTAAGAACCGGTGGTATTCCTGCCAAGCTAATGGGCTTCATGAAACGAGCTCAACAACTAGAAGTGCCTCCATCTACCGGCTACGCTAAGGACCGTAAAACGGTCTGTGCGTGATCATTTTGGTCAGCCGGAGGAAGCTAACCCAACCAGAAGAACGCCAACCTAATCCAACCTGAAGAACGCCAAGCTAACCCAACCTGAAGAACGTCAACCTAACCCAACCTGAAGAACGTCAACCTAACCCAACCTGAAGAACGCCAACCTAAACCAACCTGAAGAACGCCAACCTAAATCAACCTGAAGAACGCCAGCTAACCCAACCTGAAGAACGCCGTATAGCAGCAGTTGTTCTACTTCGTCGAGCTCAACCGATCGCCGGCATTGCCCTGCCGCTTAAAGACTAGTAAGAGCTTCCTAACGTCCGGTATTGGCAGTAATCTGCATAAAAAAAAACCGCTTCAGTATTTGTATTTGTGAGAAGAAATGTTTTAGATATATTTCACTTATTTTTAGCAAACATAAATATTTATGGCTTAGGAATAGTTTTAGCTCAAATCATCCAATAAGCCTTTGTGATCCATAATTGGCAATAAGTCTCGTATCTTCCTTTGCATAACTTTATTTTTGAAGATATCATCCATTATGAGTCTGGACTCCTTTGTATCTGACGCAAATGTTGCTATATCCAGTTCTTCGTTGCCATTGTAAATCATTATAGGTTGGAAAATGAAGGAAGCGAAAATGGCTACAAAACCAAAAAGATGATTATTGTGTTTAAAGTAATTTTCACATCACCGAACTCGCCTTCCACTCACCATAAAATTCTCGTGCCTTGAACTGCATCTGAAAGTCAAATAGACTCGGTATTTTACCACGAAACTTGAGTTGCTGCAGTGCGTCCACTAGTTTATAATAGTAGAACTGCACCAGCTCGGTCTGCTGTAGGCGCAGCTCCTCTTGCAGCGATGTGTTGAAGAAGTAATGCAGATCAATGGCCGGTGAGGTCCACATGCAGAACTGAAAATCGATCAGTATGACATTGTTTGGCCTGGCGGCGTTCCCACCATCATTTTCATAGTGGAACATAATATTTGTGGTCCAGATGTCGCCATGCGTCAGCGTCATAAAGTCAGTTGCGCTGACATCGGTTGAGCGCTCGCAATACTCCATGATGTGTTCACAAACGTTTAGCAATTTGTGATTATAGCGACGATGCAGCTGCTCATCTGTCTCAACATGGCGTATAAGAGCACGCAGGACCCCCTTCATGATGGGCTCATAGGCGCGTGTGTGACGATTAAAGAAGCCACGATCGAAATTCTGAGCAAAGATGCCCGGCTCTCGCTCGTTCAGCACCGCTGCCATGGCGTGCATCTTGGCCAGCTTGTCGAGTACCAGTTGTGTGTGCTCCAGGTCCAGGCACTTTAATCGGCAAGCCACCGCATACTGTTCCTGTGACATATCCTCGAATATAATCGATGCATTGGCGCGATCCACATTCACAGTGTTAGCAAAAAGCTTTCGCTCATCACCGAGCTCTTGCAGCAAGTCTCTGAACTTGGGCAAAATAGTTTCGTACATCTCAATTTCACGCGTGTAGATTCCATAATGCTTTAGAACATGCGCTGCAGGATCCTTGTCCGCAAAGGTTGTCTTCACCAGAAAGGAAGCCCTTTGAGCTTTAGCAGTTTCCGTGCTGAACACTACATTGATGCGCGTCATCAGACTGGCGTAGTTCTCACCCTTGCTTGTGCCCGGCCTGATTTCTAACTGCTCCAGGATTAGTTGTCCATCGTCAAAGTACTCACGCAGCCTGGCCTGCACATAGTCTTGGGTCAGCCAACTAGGAGCTACATGCGACTTGCTATTCACTGTCAATTCCGGCATGCTGCTGCATTCAAAATGAGCTCCGTATGACAAGACTTACTTTTATATCTGTGTGCTTTCTTCCCGATAAGATACGTTCTACGAACACTCTTCTAAAGACTTTTATGATTCTTACGTCGCGAATCGTCGTGCTAATCTGCTTACTATTATGACGCTGATTTAATTTAATAGCACAGGTCGCCGCTAGAAGAATTAAAGCGAACATCTGGCATATAGGGGCTTCCATTATTCTATATTATCTATAACTCAAAAGAACGTTGACGAAGAACAGCTTAAAAGTCGGCATACGCCTTGCCACATCCTTGTCCGATATATTATCTGCACCAGAAAGCTGGTGTCGGCGAATTCTGCTATTGATTGTAAATTAATCTACTTTTGTTGCTGGTCTTTTGGTTATGTACACATATGCACATAGATTGGACAGTGTCCACAGCTGTGTATTTAGGTTTGAAAATATAAATATGAAGGATTTCGCAGGCATTATCTGCTAGAAGAACTAAAACGATAGGCTGACAAGACGGATTTCCATTATTCTATATTATACACGTGTCTCTGCTTATCGTAAAGTATCATTGTCTAAGAACTTAAAAGTCCCAGCCGGCATATTCCTTGACCACATCCTTGTTTTCCTTGCGATGTCGATGCACAGCGCTGGCCTCACCCTTAGCCACACAGTGCTTGCGCTGCTCGCGTTTTTCACGCACATCCATATTGCGTCTAAGCCGATCAGTGATAACTGATGGCGCTATGGTGCTGGCAGTGGTCGAATAAGATCGCTGACTGCGCGCATCATTTAGTAACTGTTCAACCATTTTCAAACGGTACATGCGTGAATTGGGATCAAGTGTTGCCAATTCCGGCATATCACCTGTTTCCAAATCATTGGAACTGATCGATCGTTCATCATCCGCCTTGCCAGCAGTATTAGTAGCTACGGCTGGTGCCGATTTGGGCAGCGCTGCTGCTGTTACGGATTCTTGCCTTGGCACATTAGCTTCATTTGATTGCACAGACGTTAGCTCTTGGTCCGTAACTTCTGGAGCCACGCTAAGAGTGCCCAAATATTGTGTGCAAGATTCTATGTAACGTCTGATAGCGTCATCTGACTTTTGTGATGACTTCGTTTCACTGTAAGAAACTTCGTTTTCAACTTGCTTCCGACACTCGTCGATTTCCGCAATCCTCGCCGAAGATGTCACCAAATTGGGCACCTCTTCATCATCAGCTTCTTCAGTTGCATCGTTTGTTTCGTCCAGCATGCCATATTCCTGCAGCAAATCTTCTTCCATTTCCTTGGTAAACCCATAGCCAGTGCAATGGACTTCAGCATCCAAATCATCTTCGCGCACCAAGTCACTGAACTTTGGATATTCCTCACTTTCGTAGCCAAACTTGCGTCGGAACATTTCACGCACACAAGTCACATCTCTATTAAAGAAACTGTAAAAAAACATAAATTGAATGAATCCTCCAATCAGGAACTATAATGTACTTCACTCACAATTCAGCGTTTTCGTGGGACGTGGACATCATCTGTGGAAAATCAATTAATATGGGTGCACCCGCATCTGTCACCATTATATTGAACTCGTTAAAGTCACCATGTATGACCCCGGAATTGCCAAGACGAACAATCAGGTTCATGAGGTCATCGTAGACCTGTGCGGCATCCAACAACTCGTGGACCTGTGTCCTGTGGGTGAATGTTAGGCAAAATTAAAAAATGAATATCAGCAACTTTGCAAAACCTTACATGGGCCAACCATTAACAAGTTCCATAAGCACGCAGTGACGGTTGAAATCAATTGGTTTGGGGACAGGAAAACCACGTTCATAGAGCGCCGACATGTAGGCAAACTCACGTGTAGCCGAAATGCGCGACAAATATAGCCACGAAGCCTTGTGCCTACGGCCATGGTAGTCACGTTTTGACTTTATATTGCGAAAGCAAGTCCGCCCAAGACGATGGAGTTTAAGGCAAATGGGAGTATTTTCCTCGTCGGCAACCACATAAATATTAGACTCTTTGCCGACACCAATTTGATTGCCAAAAGAGCTAACTGAACCTCGTAGTGTAAGTGATTTGAGTGCCAGGTAATCATAGCCGGTGTTGGTCAGTCGGTAACCATCATCTGTACATAGAAAAAAATAATATTCAAATAAAGCGTACACACTAATACATATTTTTAGAGGATTAAAGTTTACTTACATCTTTTGCCGCGCTCATAGGTCACCAGCTTGTGCTTACACAACTCTTTAAGTAATTTATGCACGCCACCCGTTTTTAAATTAGCAATAGCTGCGGCCAAGGGGCCTGGCACCAACTCGTGGTTCTTCATTCCCATTTCAATCTGTGTATGTGTGTGCATTAGGAGACTTCAAGCGGCTAACTAAAGTCAACTTACCGCTGTCAAAACACGAAAGTCCTCCTTGGAGAGATAACGTAGCACCGTTACGTTTAATTTACCCATATTGCTTGTTTTACAAAATTATTATGCCCATTTATTTTTGTTCCGCACGTGTGAAAGCGAACTGCTTTGTATCGATTACATAAAAATCGATAACACCGATTGTATTCGGCATTTGCGAACTAGCTACCATATGTTAGTATATCATATAGTTCGTATTTTGAGTCATTCTAATTTAATGGAGGGGGAGTGATTGCACATAATTAAATTTCAAATATATTAAAACTATGCAAACGGTAATTATTATTTATTTAAAATGGAACAATTTAATGTATTTCTTATTTACACAGAATCTGCAGTCTAAGAATATCACTTCAGACTTCGAATTAGATGTTCAAATATCAATGTTGGCTAGTGGACGTCGCAGTTGTGGCCAAATCATAAATGACAAGTATGCTGACAAATATTTATGCGTAAAGCACGATAAGAAAGTTCCCGAAGCTAAAATTTCGTCGATATGTCATACTAATTTCCCTAAATTGACGCAGCAATTGGAGCCACAGCATATTATTTACAAGAATGCCGGACTGTCAAAAAAAAATTGAGCTGGATAATGTACTAACGTACAATCCCCAAAATTAATTAAATGAATAACTTTTCTCATGCATATATGAATTCCAATTACATGTATTATTGCATAATTATTTTCATATTATATTAAACTGGATTATAGTTTATAATAGAAATTGTTGACAATAAAATATAGCTCGACAACTCTGTTTGGGAGTTGAACTAGTCTTCAATTTGTATCTAAATCCGTTTTACGCATCCAATTTGCGTTGCGCAGCACTGTTAGTCAACCAAACGATAAACAGCACTGCCTTGTGTAAAACTCAGTCGTCGTGTCGTGTTCAAAAATCAATTAGTACGGAAATTAAATACGCAAAGCAAATACGCGAGTAAACAAGTGTTGTCTTTGCAAACACACGCACACACAGTAAATACCGCATACGGCCATTCAAAATTGTTCACCACTAATTTAGAATTCCCGCAAACGTAGGTAGTCAACTGTTTGTCTCTGTGTGTATAATACATATATGAATTTGGGCATACTAGTGTGCGTGTGCGTATGACTCTTGTTTTTTTTTTTTTGCCGATAAGCAATTAGGATATGAATATTGGTTTAATTAAAGAAAATGTACCGAATCAAACCACACAAATATTTTGCTAATATAAAGGTGTCTATTCGAATGCATATGCATGTTTTTGGTGACATTGCCATTGTAAGCAACCGCTGAACGCTCAACGACGCGCTGTTCCATTTCAACATTGTGTTGTTTTTGTTGCCATGAAGTGTGTGACGCTAGATAGTCTCATTGAACAAAGTGCAAATCTAATACATACAGAATATAAAGAAAAATGCGCGTGTGAAGGTTGCACTTGCGTGCATTTGCATAAATAATAAAATTTAAAGGCAAATCAAATAACTTATATTTATCTTCTCTATTTCTCCCTCTACGTTTCTCCTGTGATTATTATTTAACCGTCAAATTTGTGGAAGCAGTACACCGTAGAAAAACTAGTTAACTAGAATTGCTTTGGAAAAATGCAGATCAAGGAATTGTAAGTACCTTTATTGATATTTATATTAATGAAAATACAAGTGAATATCTTTTAAATTTACGCTATCAAAATGCAAAACGTGTCCACGTTATACCATTTGCCGCAAATTATTGCGACAAATCGATTTTACGCTCATTTGCTCTCTTGTGTCTATGTGTGCGCACTTTCGCAGCCGCCAATGTCATTGGTTATGCATGTGTGTGAACGCCGCTTGTTTGTGTTGTGTCTGCTGTTACTTAAGCCGCGTTGCCAACTTTATATTGTTGGCGGCTATTTATTATTTATTTGATGCCTTCGGCCAAACATCAAAAACTTGAGGTCCGAAAAAAAATTTTTTTTTTTAAAGTTGCATCGTTATCGCCTATCATCGACAATGGCTCGCCAACTACCCATTTCTTTTTTCTTTCTTTTGCATCAGCTACAACGGCAGAAAAAAGTTGCGCTATGAACCAAATTTTACTTTCCGCTCTCATTCTCGCATCGCGGATTTTAAACTTTTTTGTACTTACATATTGGACCAACATCATGACGTAACGACGTTTGTTGCTACTTACACTAACTTAAGTAAATAAGAGCGTTGAATAATTTGCTATGCCCATGAAAGTTTTATGGCCTAATTTTCACTCTCATACAATTGTTGATAGCAATACCACGTCTACTTGTCACGTCATTTACTTGAGTACATTAACAATGCACACACACGATAATGTGTACATACGTAACGTCAAACAAACTTCCGCCATGTCTAGCATGGTCTCTCCGCACGGGGGCCGGGGCTCTATCAAAGAGCTTTTAATTGCTTGCATTGCCGAAATAGCAAGTGGCAAAAGCCACGTTAACAATATTCATAAAAACAATATTTGTAAATGGACACACAAATACACATACCACTTGTATATGTGTGTATGCATATTCGTATGCAATTTATTTTGTTTTTAATTTTGCCATTGTGGTCTTGTTGGCTTTTGTGTTTGGTTGAGTCAACATAACAACAATCATTTTCGATGGTCTTTTCAGCATGACTCATTTGCCATCGATGAATGACACACTCTATCTCTCTTTTTTCAACTACATATATACATACATACATATATATATATATATATATATATGTGTATCTATATGTATGCCAGTTTATTACCAAGTATTCGCCGTTATCAAAATGTTTTAATCAAACATGCGATGTACACAAGTGTATAGGTGTATGCTTGCCTGACTAGCGCCTGATTCTGATAACGAGGCGCTCAATCCTTATATTTTCGACACACACACACATACAAGTATATGCATATACGATATATTGCTTACACTTTTTTCACATTTACAAGCTGAAATGCTGTGTTTAATAAACCAATAATTCTATTTGGAATGTGATATTTATGAGTTTGCCCACACCTCCCCATGCATGCCCATCCATCCAATCAGCTGTGATTACATAGATTACCGACAAAATCCCTCTGCTGTTATTAATGCTGCTGTACACAATTGATTGGCCACTTTCTGTCTGGCCGTATTAAGTTTCGTTGATTTAAGCCAGTTAATTGCATTGATTGGCATTAAAAAAATATATATATTTTTGACAAGCTACAGCTAGCCCCAAATAGAGCTATGTATAATGATTGTCATTAGTAATCCACCAAATACGCACACATACATAAATATATATGTATATATATATATATGTATGTATTTCCACCCATTTACATTGCCTTCTCTAACTTGCACGAAATTCATTTGCGCGTACTGCCAAAAAGTGTTTTTGAAATTTTAAATCGATTTGCTTTACATTCGTTTTGTGTGTATTTTGAGCTTATTTCGGCTGTACGAATATTGATCCTGCATGCGAATTTTGCAATTTGTAAGCCAATCCATGCATATGTAATGTATTTGTAATGCTTATAATGATAGCCATATGGCAAGTCAAATTTCTTAAATTCTTATACTAAAAGCAATGCGAAAACTGTCGAAGCTTTAAAAGTGAAATATATTTATGTTAAAATCCAGTTTTGCTGCAACTGAAAGTCACTTAAGTATTGGCACAATGTCAGCTGTAACTGAGATTCCTTAATTTACTTAAATAAGCATAGCTAATTAAATATGCTGCACAAATGGCAACACTGCTTGAATAATTTTATTTCTTGTTTTTTTTTTTTTACCAATACCCCTTGGAATTCGTACATACTATAAATATTAAAATAGTCTATTAAACTTTGACTTATTTTCAAATAGCAAACAAATGCAAAAACTTGTCTTGACTAGATTGCAAAACAAAAAACTTAATTTCCCAAATAAATAGATTTCTGTCAGCAAAATAGCTGTTAACTAACTATTTTTACAATAAATAATATTCTTGACATACTGTGAATGTAATTTGTTTTCTACTATGTTAATATGGATAGCTATTTGATGGAGTGGCCAACTGGTAAGTCGAACCCCTACGTACCCCTTGGTCCAAAGTAAGACGAAGAACAAGTTTAGCTGTACCCCATTTACATGGCAAGTCTTCATGTTGTGACTCGCAACTAACGAGGCTGTGCGTCATTCTACAACTCAACGAAAAATAGTCGTTGGCTCCTTTCTTGATCATCACAAAAAATTTCATAACTGTTTTACTCAACCAAAATCTATATTACACAACTCAACTCTCAAAAAATAACCCAGCTCAGTTGTGTTTAGAATCTCTCTTGATCTACCCCGTTTTAGATACCTCTCGAAGCTATCTTTGCTACCTTTTTGTAGATTTATGTCATCATGCTGTTTGGCGAACTGCTACCAAGCCAAGCTAATATATTTTATACCTTTGACCCCCAACCGTATCTAAAACTCTCTCTTATAGAGTTTTAAAATTTAGAACCAAGAGAGAACCAAATGTTTACAGGAACTCTAGATTTATTTTGGGCTGGTTTGGTCTGTTTTTGTTATTATTCTAGACTGTTCATTAGTGCTTGCTTGCGATTCGCTTATAAATCTATCTAATCGATTATTTTTACACGATTAAATCGATTATTTTTTTTACGGAAATTGCTCATTTTGTAGACTAAAAAAATTTAAATAAATCCGAGCTTAAGTGAATTTGAACATAAACCTAAGTTTTTATATCGACTATATATTATATCGATTGTATCGACTATATCAATATTTGTAAACGAAGAAATAAAATATATCGTTGCTGGAAAATATGCAACTCAGTTAGGCTATAATACTTTTACACGTGACACATGCAAAGTTGTATATCTGAATGTCGGCTAGAACTCGACAGTTGACTGGCTAAACCAATATGCTTAGTGCGCAAAGCCGCCATAACAAACGGCAAACAATGAAAAGTCGCTAAATGAATTGTTTGTGGGGGCGGTGACAACATAGAAGTTTAGCAAATTTTAATATCGTTTCGCTGGTTGTTGCCAATGAAAAGTGTCAACAAACGAAATGAAGAATATCGTTTGCCGAGTTATCAGCATTTAGCGTGCAAACAAAATGTTTCGAAGCGATAAAATATAATTGCATTTGTGCTTCTATTTTGTTGTTGCTATCGTCTATCGTCCATATTTATATGTATATGAGTTTTTGCACATTTCATAAATTAATTGAAAACAATTGGTTCGAGTTTCAATTTCACCCTACTCAGCAAATAGAAAATGCTTGTAGCGCGCAATTTAATTAAACAATAACAAATTCAAACGTTTAAAATTAAATAACTGCAAATTAATTGTTTGGCAATGTTTACTGTCATGGCAGCCGCCGCTCCAGGCCTATGAAAATAAAAATTCTTTATTCCATCTAGTCGAGTCGACTCGAGTGGCACACATTATATTTCCCGATTTCAAAGTGGCGTGGAAATTTTTACTGCCATCGTTCAAACAGTTTACGCGCTCCATTAACGGCAACAGCTGAACAACGAAACACCCACACAGCTGCTTGGCAAGCTGAAAATTCAAACACAAAAAAGAAAAACTGAAAATTATCTTTGACTAAATGGCGCTACGCGGTCTGCATGGCTTGCAATATTGAATATACGCGAATTATATTAACGATAAACAACTTGAATTTTATGGCGCCTGCCTTGTCTGCCAATTGCCGCAGTTTCGTCAAAACCGTAGGTGTTCTTCTGGGACCACCCTCGATCACTCTTTGTAAACAATTAATGAAAATGGTAATGAAACCCCCCTTTTTTTTCTTTTTACATACTGATAAGATAACAAACTCCCAATCGGGGCCACACAGCTGCTCATAGTTTCATTTCAGCAAAAGCCCGCAGAATAGTAATTACAAAGATACAAACAATGTTAATGTAAGTAATATTTAAAGCATTTTTCGTTTTGTTTTTGCAATTCATTTCGAAAATTGCTTTGTCTCAAACTTTACCCTTAATGATGCATCAGTTACGGTAATTATGAGCACTCACAAGTGTTTATATTTCTGTAATTGTATCATTAATAGTTAATAGTAAGTTATTTTGGTTAGTGCCCAACCTGAAAAGCTTAATATTACAGCAACAATTATCGCTGACTTTTCTTGTACCATAAAAAGTAGCAAGTCCTTTCTTTTCCAGTGAAGTACAAAAATTAATTGAAAAAAAATCCCACGTGGGTGTATGAGGGCTGAGAAAACTGTATTGCAGAGCAAATCATAAATAGAGGTCCTTCAACTATTATGTAACGAGTATTTTGTCGTTCAGCTTCCGTCAGCAAAAATAAGCAAAACGAAGATATCCTCTCTACCTATTCATATGTATGTATTTTTTAAAAAATTTTAATTAATCAAATTAAACAGCATCAGTATATAAATATAATATATATATATATATATATAGTTACAAATTATTTATATTTTTCGAGTCGAATAAATGATGCGTCACCCAAAGGATGGCTAAGATGAACGCTGAAATAATTGATTGAACCCGAGAGTCCGGTGCAAGTGTTTATTTCGAATGTCAGCATAAGACTAAATATAATGGTGCAAGGAGAACATATTCATAATGGGTTATTGAATTTGTTTACATTATTGCTTATGCTAAGGCTTGGGTTTTGTTTATGCTTAAATATGTGGGAATAGAAATGTTGCTTAAGTATGCGACTTCTGGATCTACGTTATTGCTTATGTGTTTGGAAGATCGCTTTTGTGCTAATGCTTGGGTTTCGTTTAGTCTATGTGTAAGTATTTAAGTGAGTGAAGGCGTAAATACGTCACTATATCTACATATATAATACTTCCTTGATGGGATGTAGTTTATAAGTTCCTTTATTAGTATACTGGTGTATATTATATATATTATTTAAACTCCAAACATTATTATTATTATTAAACAATGGGTGTATTGGGCATTTATAAAGCACGATCTCATGCGTAGCTGACGAGAACACAGACTGTCTGTTCACAGCTCGTTGAACTACTCTCTTGTCTAAGTCGTGGCCACTGTCTGCCTACAAAGCGCGTCGCTACAAAACATCAGCCTTAGAGGCGGCAACTACCTCGTGTTTGTCGCTGGTAATCATTACATTTTTTTTAAGGAAAAGGAAGAGTTTGTCTGTATTTGATGTATTTTTTAAATGAAGTAGGTACGAGGGAGAATATGCGGAAAAGGGCTTGTCTGATGCTCTCCAGATTGGGGCAGTGGTCCAAGAGCTGATCCTTGGAGATTGGCGGATGGCATTGTGGCTTCGTTACTCCTGTGAACAAGTGGGCTTGGAGCAATTGATTATTGTGGCCGATGCTTGAACGGGAAATGATGCTGCATTTTAGGCAAAAGTACTATCGTGGGTATTGCCCTTTTTCCAAGGACCACTTGTATGTTTTGTATCCAAGCTGGTAATCATGCCAGTACTCCACTGGCCGGCTGCACAATTTGACAGTAATGGTTTTGTGAAAAGTCTTCTCGATTGATGGAATGACGGTGACTGATGGCGAATGCGAGACGGCTTTTTCAGCTGCGTCAGCCAATTCGTTCCCAACAATCCATTTGTGCCTGGGGAACCAACGGATTTTTAATTTGCCTGGAGATTGAATGAAAACTTCTCTAAATTTAATGATTATGAGATTGCGGTTGTGTATCATAAAATATATTATTCTTTGATACTAAGACTATTACTGTTTTCATTCCATTCCATTCATTAATATTGGCTTGGCCTACTTGTTGCACCTTCAAAACGAAAGTTCGTTAGTGTTAAATATGCCCAGCAGATTCTTTATCTTTTTTAAACTAGGAATTGTCTTGCCTAAGAAACTATTAAACGTGGATTCACGACAGTTTTAGACAGCGCAAGAATCTACGAATCTAGCAGCGCATTCTAGTATTTGTTATTTTTGGCACAGAAATACTGTCACATTAAATTTGGTTTGACTACTTCTGGAATCACTTTTCTATATAAGTGACACAATTTAATTCTTTTATTCGCCACTGAATATAGGCAGCGGAAAAACCTGCACTGTAATGTGATTGTCAGTTTGGCATAACCCTAACACAGCCCAGCTATCAGCTATCAAAATGTAAATTCAAAATAATTTTAAAAATAACTTCGAATTATCAGTTGTTTCATTCAAACTTCCATCAATTTGTATAGAGACGCAGGACTTACTGCCAAAAAGTTATCTGACTAAATACTCGTAAAAAGAACGAGAGAAGAAGAGAATCCTGTCAAAAGCATTCAATTTCTAAAATTCATTGCATTTCAATTAACAAATTGTTTTATAATTCACTATATTCTGGCATATTTAAATAACTAATATTTCATGTTGCTGTAAATCCATCTAAATAATATGATAATATCCTTGCATGATTATGCAGGGAAGTATCGACTTTAACACTAAATAGGGACAGGCATTATGTAAATTTTAATTCGGTTTAAAATAAAACATCAAATTACAAAAGAATGTATTTTTCAATTCAAATCGCAAAAAAGGAGAAATAATTAAATAAAAATTGCTTTGTTCAAAAATGTTTATTGTTAACGCACTATAAAAATTTTTCTGCACCGCTCGAATAAGGATAAGAACTTCACGTTGGTTTCCATAAGGATATCGTATCAGAACTTTCTTTACTTTTACACTAAAATGAAGTCTATTTTAAATATTTAGTAGTGCGTGGAGCCACCAATTTTCGAAATGACTCGCGTATTCTATTTGGTAGAGCTTCGTAAAGCTTCTTTAAATAATCCAGGGATATTTGAATTCAGGCTTAAATAATAGCATCCGATAATGATTGTGCGTTCTCGAATTGTTTGTCTCTCAGAGTCGAAAACTTTTCATTTCAACAATTATATTAAGATCGGGAGTATAAGCCATATTATACCGCCTGAAAGTAGAGGAAACATTCTTTGGGTGGTCGCACCTTCTGGCCTTTAATTATGAAATCAGGAAACCAATTACAGTTCCACTACTTTGCGTCTTGGGCATTTAAAGCGATGACGAATGCGAATGTTAACATAAATTAGTATTTTCGTGCAAATGATTTTATACACGTTTTTGTTTGCTAAACAAAGTAACAATGCCATTTTTAATGACCATAGTGTATGCATGCTACTATAGTACTTCATATGATGATCTCAGCTCATCCAGCGTTTGTAAATACCTCAACCAATTATTTGCCGTGTAAAGCAAACAAAAAATAAACGCAATGACACAATTTCCTTTTCGTTGAATTGGATAGAATTTTATTTTCCTTTTGTCACATAAAGGTAATTAATCATGCCTGGGCCATATACATGTAATTCAAATTAAGGACCCTTTAGATCATTTGGTATGCAGAAAGGAATTCAAATTAAATATATGCACGAGTAAGTACTATCACGCCAATAAGGACTAATGGGTTTTTGTCACACTCTGATAAATACGTTATAGGCCATGAACGAATAGCAATCGGATACGCGACTATTGTTGCTCAAATGATAAACATTTATAATATTTTTGTTATTTATTATTATAATTTTTATATCTGTGTGGACTGCCAGGACAGACAGGAAGTATATATATATATATTATATATATATAGTATATATATATAATTGACTATTTTATGTTCACAGTTGCCAAGGTGAATTTGCGGCCTTCTATAAGATTATGTGTTTGTTGTAGCTTTCATTTATTTATTCACCTTGTCCACTATTAACTGTTTATGAAAGCACCTCTGTCCACCTCACCTCTTTGTCCTCAGTTTCAAAGAACTGCTTGATTGTTCCAGATGCCGACAGAGTGAAATATCTTGGTTAACGTAGAAAACACACATCAAACCGAAAGAAACCTAAAAGTAAAATACCCCAAATTGTACTGACTACGATCTCAACTTTGCCTGGAGATTAGAATACGACTCTACAAAGCAATACTAAAGCCAGTCTGAACGTATGCCAGAGAACTTTGAGGTACAGCTAGTACATCGAATATAGAAATAATCCAAAGGTTACAGTCAATGACGCTTAGACAAGTAGTCTAAGTCCCTTGAATAGTCGGCAATTCTTAAATCCACAAAGACCTAAATATAGCAATGATCCAATATGAATTGAAGCCAATTTCCATAAATTACCAGAAAAGGCTAGTAAACCTTGAAAACTATTCAACAAATAGTCTTTTAGACTGAATATTTTAGAGCTTTCACAATAAATAAATATCTGTATACTTGTTAATCTGAATGAATGTAAATGTAATCCAGGAATGAATGCATATTTTATATTGGAGTATACCAATTCTGAAAATAGCCTGTATATGGTTGGCTGAATGTCACTTGAGGCAGATTAGATACTTGCACTATGAATATGTCTGAGATTGACATTTTCATGCAGACCGACGAGCAGACAGACATGGCTAAATCGAATCTGCTATCGCTGCTGATCATGAATATATATGTAGGAACCAAGAAGCAAGCGACCAGCAGAGAACAAGCAGCAGTGAGACTTACTCGCAGTGGTCATAGCTATGGCATATTACAGGAGAATAACATGACATAGGTTGGCAGACGGGAGCAGTAGTTAGTTGTTGTCAACGAGTATGAAACTACTAGAGACGCAAAAAGGAGAGCGCTCTCTTTCGTGAGAGGCGAACGCCTGTTAAGTGGCTGTTGTGCGATTTAGTGACTGCGGTGAATTCGAACCGCCTAAAAGCCGCTATGTGTTTGTATGGCTGTCATTTCAACTTGGTCACAATTAAGAGAATTTTCCTTTTTGCACCTTTAGTAGTTTCATAATCTTTGTTGTTGTCAAGATCTTGCAAACTGCACACACCGTTTCCCTTATGCCGACCACCCAAAATTAAACAAGCATTAATACTTGTACTAACTACGCTTATAAACTATTATGGTTTTGATACCCAAGTGATTTAAATAAATAAAACTATATAATACTAAGAGGCTTTGTGACGTCATCTGCGGGCTTTCATATAGATATTTTTTATTGCCTTTTGCATACATTCGCCTTGGTGTTAAAAAATACTGTCAGTTATTGCTATAGCAATCGTTGATTTCATATGTTTTCATTGCAAATTGCAGTCATAAAATACTTAGTTGGCTGTTTGAAGTGCTGTAAGTACCAAGTATAGGCGATAATTGCAGCAGTCGATATTGAGAGTGTTTTAAAAATCGCATTAACTGCAACGGATAATTATATATTTTCGTATGACATTTATTAACCTCAAACGAGCGTTTGAGTTCTCTTAAATACTTCATTTGCCCACAATTTAACTGTCACGCATTGCGCTGCTTGTCAATATTTATTTGCTGTAATCCTAAATTGTTTTTCCTTTGTTATGAAATGAACTTTCAAGACGATGCAGAAAATCTGTGGCAAGTCGACCGCCCTATCGCCTTGCCGCCCTCCATTGCCATTGCATATTCCAGTCGCATGCCACGATTCATTTTCAATTATGCCAACAAAAGCAAACAATTCTCGCCCCCTTCGGCAAAATGATGTGCTTGATGAGTCCAAGGCTTCAAATGTCTGAAGTGTACACTATAACGATATCGCTGACGTTGGCATTGACGTTGGCGCCTCCACTGACTGTGGTCACATTAAGAGTTCTTCAATATTCGTATTTATTTATTTATTTATTATTATTTTTTTTTTTTTTGCTCGACTTGCACACATTTGCTGTACGATACTTTAGCGACTGCGTGGCACAGCATGCAAACAGCTCGTGGCCCTGCATGATTGGTAGGCGGCTGCTTGGCCCCTCCCACAGCGCCGAGCACGAAGCGGCAGTCTCTAATGTTTGTACAATACATTGCCCTTTTGTAGCATTCAGTGTCTCTCCCCCCAATTCACTTTGCCAACTTTCTGTATTTATACAAAAACATACATTTGTCTGTTGTTGTGCCCTAGTTTAAGCCGACAGGGATTGGAGCCCCACAATCAGTGGCATTAAACTTTTTGCATAATTTCTTTATTGCTTTCTTTATATGCTCTCTATGCTCTCGGTCTCTTCCCACATGTGTTTGCAGCCCGCGTGTGGCTTGTGTTGCATCTTTTATATTATACATACTGTAAAATATATTCGCTTTCGACAAATTTCATTTTGATCTTCCACATTCGCATTGCGACCCCATTCTGACTCCCATTGATTGCTTACAAATGCAAATATGTACCGGGTCCCATTACGAATATTTCCAAGTATTCTATTTACTTATCTTATTGGCAACTTTGCCGCAGCCATTTGTCGCTTTATTTATTTGCTTCTGTCTTCTCGCAACTTTCGCTCTTGATGTCGCTGGCAATGGGAAGCTCCGTCTTTATGGCGGCCCCAACGATATTTATCGAGGTCTCTCGTGCTCATTACTTTATGCCTTTGTGTAAACATTTCATGGACCTATTTTTTGTAGTTACTTACTTTTTGCTTGTAAATTGTTTGCTCTGCATGCATATATTATGGCAATTAAAATAAACAAATTAAAGCTTGAAACTGTGTCGAGACGTCCCACTATACAAGAAACTGTACAATACGAGTTGGAGCCCAAAAGCATGCAACGCATTTAATGTATTTCGGTTACTGCAAGACATATTGCTTACTATGCGGCTGGGCGTGTGCTGTAACATCTTGAAATTGCTGTAACTCGTGTTTAAAATTCTAGCTATTCATGCTGATCAAGAATATATATAACGCCTTCCTCTGCCATACATTCGGACACAACTAATATAGCCTGAACCAGTGGGTGCAAGAAATAATTTTATACCTCGAAATTCATTGCGCGAACAATAGCTAAAATTTTAATATAAAAACTTTTGTGTTTCATAAAAAAATTAATATTCCCTCAGATTTATGAGTATTTTACCGTGTTAAAGTCAAATGTATCCGATTTTAAAAAGAATCCTATTATAACGGAACAGTT
>JBANCW010000128.1:7664-24998 GCA_037040085.1 Colocasiomyia kotana | reverse complement strand
ACTCAGCTACAAGACACAGTGAATCAGGTAAATATAAACAGTTTATATTAATTAATGGTCAATGTTTGATATGATTATCATATTTTTAGCAAGCTGAACAGTTTTGTAATGCAATCGGGGTAATTCAACAAACTTCATATCCAAACAAATTCACGAATTTCGATAAGACAGGATCTCAAACAGCATTATAAAACCAGCCCCAAGAAGATTATGCACAACTCATAGCTCGGTGCGCTAAATATATAGATATCTTGATTGAATCGTTATCTAACGAGGACAGTTCAACTGAACTTCAAAATCATAGTTTAAAGAGGCTTGAAATAGAAAATCAGCAAACTTCTAAGCACCTTGAACAAGTAGTACAGGAGAACTCTTGCTTGCAAAAATCCAATCAGGACTGGAGGATATCGGTCAATGCAAATAACGTTGGAACCTAGCTTATAATTAGTCCACTAAACTTTTGATCATTCTAAAAGTAAAAACAAAACATGAAATTTCAACATGCTTGAAATTTTCCCGTATGATATTGTTTTCAGTTTTCTCAAAGACTACAAGATCAAAGACTATAAAACTACATAGAATGTGCATCTCCCTCAAAAATTTTTGTATGATATTACTGAAGATGCAATGTAGAGGGTTTTCTTTTTTGTTAACAGCTGTTAAGCAGTTAATAGTGGCCATGGAACAACAAACAGCGGCTTGAAATTCAACATGGTTGAAATTCAACACGGTAAGTATAATCATAAAACAGCCACTTATCAGAGGTTCGCCACTAACGACATGCTGGCGCGACATCGCTAATGCAGTGGTCTAGTGGATGGAACCTCAAAGTTGAACCCAAAATGTCTGCTCATAGTCTTCTTTTTCTTTTTTTTTTCAACTAAAATTGTAGCAATCACAACTGAATCACAATAACAACTACAATACCAAAGACTATAAAACTACATAGAATGTGCATCTCACTCAAAAATTTTGTATGATATTACTAATTTCAAGCTGATGTTACTTCTCTGGTTGTTTGTATTACCCTATACACCTAAGGTGAAACCAAGGTATATTAAGTTTGTGTATATATCAGGCAGAATGAAGTGTGAACGCGTCGATTCCAGAGATCATAAACACTAGAGATACTAAACATATTTGTCTCTTTACTGTCTTTGTCGATCGTTTACTTTAATCCTTTGATATCTCCGCCTCCACTTTCATCTTTGTTACTTGCTTATTTCTTAACTTCTATAATAGCGTTAGCCCCATTTTGCTTTATATAATCTAATTAATATACCACTTGATAGACTTGACACAGGGAACTGAATGATTCTATTAATCAAAACTATGCGTCAGCAATAATAATTTAAAGATAAAAAGATGATCGAAAAGTATCGGTTTGACCCATGCTTGAATACTGCTTATGTTTATAGTCCGCTCATAGTCGCACTCAGATAGGGTTCGTTTTTTTGATTTTCCACAGATTTTTCTCCTATGGAATGATCTGAACGCACCAACGAAGGCACAGAAAATTGGTTGGTAGACTGGCGAATTAAAGTGAATGAACAGAAATACAAACAGCTAAAGTTTACACTTAACATTCAAAATTGCCAACAGTAGCCCTCAATAATGTCCCAATCCCATGCATACATACAAACAATCCGAGTCGTACTTTTAGCAAAGAAAGTTTGCAGTGAGGTGCAACACTACTACTGTTTAATCTTATGAAACTAAGATTGTGGAAAATTCCACGAATCAGAATGATGTATTGCATTCCACTCTTAGATTCTATTTTGAAACATATAAATTGTATAAGTTATTGGTTTATGTCATGAATGTAAATACAAGCAATGTAATTCACAATGTAATGTAATAATTCACAATGTATATATAAACATATAAAATTAAATAAGTAATCGCTCATATCATAAATGTCAATACATTCTTGCTATAGAAGGGAAATAGCTACAAGTACATAATATAAATAAAATAAGCATCTCAAATACACATAAGCGCTCATACATGCCCCCTACCGAGAGTAATATTCGGCCGCCACTTCAGCAGTATGATAAGCTGGAGCCGATTGACATAGGACTAACATACACACAAGTAGATAAGCCTATGTATTTTAGTGTAAGTGTAGTTTAAGATATTATAAATAAAGCAGCCGACGCTGAGTCGGCGTTCATTATATTGCTAAGATTCGACCAGCGCGTTATTAGCTGTTCTAGCTCCGGCACCATCATATTCAGCTCGTGTCACCCTTTTCAACTACATCCACTAATCATCTGATAGATGCTGGAGATTCACAGGGCAAAGTCCTTGAAAAAACTTTTTATGTCTTATTCATATCAGACATACCAAGAAGCGATAACAGATGACACTGTAATTCTCAGTCGATCTAAATACTCTTTCTTAGCAGTAAGGAAATTGGCAGATCATCTGAAATGCATAGAAAACTGGTTGGCAGACTAACGAATTAAAGTGAGTGAACAGAAATGGAAATAGGTAACGTTAACATTAAACATCCAAAATTGCCAACAGTAATCCTCAACAATGTCCCAGTCTCAAAGGTTGATAATGTGACTTCCTTGGGCGGACACACTTAAATAGTCGTCTAGCATGACTGATAAATCAATATTTCCCCTCCATCTACAATAGGAAATACTAATTTACAATAGTATAATAAAACCCTTATGGGCCTACTGGTCAGAGCTCTGGAGAAAAGCTAGTACTAGCAATGTTGACATCATAAATATCGTCACATCAACCAGTTAGCTAGGTCGCTCTCCCGAGTGGCTAGTCAAACGTGATTACGGAAAAATGACTTACCAACCCAGTTTTAAATTGCTAAGAAGAACTGAATAATTGCCTGTTTTTGACACTTAAATCTCAGTGAAATCATTGGTTACCACTTGCTCAGCGCAAACATACAATACAATAAAACGTTTGGGAATATAACTAGGCAAGCATGTTAAGATTTACGGTCAAGTGACATTTTTGTTGTAAAGCGATCTGAAACAAACGTCTACGGCCTTTCGGCCTCTCTAAGCATCAATAAAAAGAAATTTCACATATGACCTGACAAATTTCTCGACTTTCTGCTAAACGTCATAAGTATGATCTTTCCACAACTTCCCTGTTTTTTTTTTAATTCCATAGTGGCCTTCACGATGTATGATTCCAATGATCTCCTCTTCCATTATATTTTTAATAATTAGTAGTTTTTTAACCTTCTTGTTAGAGAATATTGTTCATAAGGGAATAATCTTCATAGATTTCCAAACTGTCTAAAACTTTCTTTATAGCTTTAATTATTTCATTTTAATTCTGTGCTTTATATTTTGCAGAGTCTTCAGTAAGAAATCAGTTTAATCGCTATGGTGCGTCTACATGCTTCATTTGTTTTGTCCTATACTCAATAGTTAAATTGAACTCTGGCAGATATATAGCTCATCTGGAGACTCTGGGCGGAACATCATTATTTTTAATTGTCATCGAAAATGAATGGCACTCAGTAACAACAACGAATTTAATTCCCAATAAATAAGAGTGACATTTCTTTACAGTGTTTACTATAGCTAAGGCTTCAAGTTCGTAAGAGTTATATTTTTCCTTATAAACCGTCGTTCGGGTGAAATCATTAATTTTCTGGGTCTTGTTGAATAAGAATTCCACCATAGCCATGCTTACTTGCAACTGTGTGTACTTGAGTTTCACCTCCAGGATCATAAAGATTCAAAACAACAGCAGAAGTTAAAAGATCCTTTAAGTATTCGAACGCTACTAGAAACTGATCATTCAGCACGAGCTTTTTGGTGTCACGAATATTTTCTTTCCAGAATGCATCAGTGAGCGGTTTTGCAGCTAAGGCGTAGCCTTTTATAAAACGACGCATATAAGATGTGAGTCCCAGAAATCTTTAAAGTTCTTTTATGCTTCTCGGTGTTGGATAGTTTACTAACGTTTTTGTTTTGTCCTCTGTTGGTGCGATAGTTTTATTTTCTATAATGAACCCTAAGAATTTAATCTTTCGTTGCAAAAATAAGCCTTTTTCCCACTTAATTCGCAGTTCTGCTTTGAGGGCCACCGATAAGACTTCTTTTAAAATTTGTAGGTATAATTATATCGTCAATATAAAAAATAATTTTTTTTGATTATATTAGCGCTCTTAATAAAGCATTTACATATCGGCAAAACACTGCAGGGGAGTTACTTATACCAAATGGCACATGTGTGAATTTATATTGCCCATTATGCGTTAGGAAAGCCGTATATTTTCTTGATTCCATCTCTATTGGCATATGAAAAAAACCATTGGTAAGTCTAGCATTGTATATACTCTTGAGCCTTTTAAACAATCTAATACATCGTCGATTAGTGTCATATGAAAATTGTTTTTTTTTTTTTAATTTGTAAGTTCAGTTTTCTGTAATCGTAACAGAACCATTTGGACCCATCTTTTTTCGAAATCAGTACCACCGGAGATGCGTACTCGGAGCAACTTGGTAACACTATCCTTTCCCAAAGCCAGTTTTGCACTTGCTTCTCAATGATGCATTTATGTTCATAGGATGTTCGTCGTGGATGTTGATATACTGGATATCATCTTCTAGAATTAATTTCATTTCTACAGGGGATTGGAAGGATTTTACTGGTGTGTATTTTCTTACCTAAATTGTTTCCTTTCACATTTTCTTTTCTATCACTCAATTTGTGTTTATCTTTTCTTAACTCATTTCCCTTTTATTTTTTAAAGATACCTATTTCTAATTTTAGTTCTTCTACGGTTTTTGCGCGATATAAAATAGCTTTGTTTGCTTTGCTATCAAGAATCCCATCTATGAAGTATAACATAAGACTATCTTTCTGTCATTTGATTAGCTTGCTTACTTCCATCAAATTATACAAGAACTCAATGAAAGTTTCATTTGCTTGCATTTTTTAGTACGTTAATTTCTTATGAATTTTTGTAAAAACACAACTCATTGACAAATTCTGTTAGTCATTCCTTTTTAAGACTAGACTATCCTCGAACACCGCTTAGACTTCTAATATAAAGCTTGGCTACTCAAGTCAAAAGTTGCTTTGAGTATATACTTTTGGAGATCATCTTAATCGACTGTTATACTAACATCTTCGAATTCATCCATCTAGTTATTAACGTATTGGTGGTCTGATCCAGAAAAGGAAGATACGCTATTTTGAACATAACGCAACGTGAACCTGGAGCCATTATTGTCAGCAAAGTCATGATAATCACTGTTTGATCTATTTTCACTGACAATTTCGTCCCCCTCCATATGATCTACATCTTCACTTTGAAGATGATTCTTAACTTTATCCTACAACACGCTCTTCCTACCGCTCATAATCAAAATTTTTTCTTTTAAGTTGGGAACTGTCATCGCCAGAAAGATGTATGTAGATATTGTATAAAATTCAACTTAACAATAATGATGGAATGTAAAATAGTAATAATAAATATTAAAAATATTAATAATACAATAATTTATAAAATGGTCAAAAGTATCTAAATAAAATACTCTCTCTCAGCTTCGTCATTGGTGGCTTCGTTAGAGTTTTTTAAGATATACTTGCACACCTTTGTGTGCCCTGTGATTCCGTTGTCACTAGTATCGGACCACTCTAGCTGTTGGCACTACCTCTGCTCCCTCGTAGTCGTGCTCAATAACTTTCACTCTTGTGCTCCGACGTGCACGTTTTCTGCTACTGATGCCATTTTCTTGTCTTAACATGTCGTTTCGCTATCTTAGCGTATTTGCATTTTGCATTAAGTCAGTACAAACTTAACTTAGTTAGACCCTCTTCTGCTTCAGAAGACATCTATTATATCGCACAAGTAGATGCATGATTATGTATGTTTATTGATGTATTTTGATGTTATAATATATAAACAGCAACGTAACTACATAAAACATACCACGATGGATCATTCGTTTTATTAAACTGGTCCGTTTGGGGGCAAGCACAGGATAAAATATCAAAATAATCCGATTGCGAGAGAATATGTCGCCAAAACAAGTTTTGAAGTTAACCTACATATTTGCAAAAAAATATAGAGACATGCTGACATCGCGAACTCCATGATGTTGAAAGATGCATTATGTTATCCAATAAAACGTGCTATTGTTGAAATATTTTCTAAATATTTCGAGTCTGGTGACAATGCCAATAAAACGAAGCGGATCATTAAATTTGGGTTAAGCTGATAGGACAGACATTTTTCGACAAAAAATAAGAAATAAAAGCAAAAACTGAACGTTACGGTATTTTATAAAAAAATAGCATCTTTGTAGTTTCTTGTCATTATGAGAGTAAATTTTATTTCTCATTGAAACGATTCTAGAGATTCTAGGGATAATGTAAACAATAGTTCTAAGCGCTCTACTTTGAGAACCAACCAACTTTCTAAGCTATTCACAAACGACCAACTCGCGTTGAGCAGCAATGAACAACTAATGGATCGATTCGGCTCAGTCAAAAGAAGAATATATACTGTCGTATGTGCGGCCTATTGCTGGTTGGACTTACTGTTGCATTATTTGTTACCACATTCTACTGGCTCTACTTTGATTTACGACAGCAAATTTTAGATTATCGACAAAAATTTGATGAGGTATCTGCAATGAGCAGAAATTTTTCCGACACAATGCAAAAATGGCATGAAACTTCATCATTCCTTATGAAATAACAAAAATTATGCACTGGATATGCAAAGCCATACCCCACTGGGCACAATGATAACCATCAAAGGTGGCAATGAGACGCTCACCCCCGCCCGCAGGCGTGCCGTGGATCAATGGCGCAATGCGTCTGCACTTCGGGTTTGCTTATGAACGTGTGTCGAATGGCTTCAAAAGCTAATGCAATATACGAATACGAAACATTCATTCCCCTTTATTCCCTTGTAACTTTCAATTCTACATTTGAGCATCCTGAAATTTCATTCGCCGCTGAATAAACTCATTTTTTTTTATGAATTCAGCAATTGTTGTTGTGGTTTTTGGAACATCCTGATTTTCTACTTGTCCTACCTAATAACGCCCCTGATTAAATTTATTTACTATCTTGTAAGGAACAAAAAATTTGGGATGAGTTTTATCCCTGTTTCATTCTGTGTTCTTTTTATTCATACTAGTTCTCCCACATTATAGACATTTTCAACTTTTTTTTCTCATTAAAACTTTTTCTATTCTTTTGCTGCACTTTTTGCTTATGATCTTTTTCATAAGTTCTGCCATTTCTATGTCTTATAGAAGATTCTTTAAGATATTGCCTTTTTTCCGCATATTCAATACCGTAAGGATTTGAAACGGAGAATATTTTGTGGTTTTCGATGGCGTATCATCAATAATTTCTCGCACACTTTCCACATAACGATACCAATTTTCTCCTCTTCCATTGCATCTGGTAGGACCAACAATTCTTTAACTTGTCTTTATATAAAATATTGTTTAGTTTTAGTAGATTTACAAACTGTCTAAAACGTTATCGCTTTTATCCTTTCGTCTATATTCTGTGCTTCTTTCAGGCAATATTTTGCATCATATTTAATAAGAAACTTGTTTAATCAGGACAGTCATCTAAAAGCTTTATTTGTTTTTCAGTCCTATGCTCAATAGTCAAATTTAACATGCGTCAATTAATTTTGCCCATTATGTGTTATGAAAGCCGTGAATTGGTACATGAAAATCCATTGGCAAGTCTAGCATTGTATATACTCTTGAGTCTTTCAAACAATCTTAGACATCGTCAAATAGCGTCTTCGGAAAATTGTCTTTTTTAATTTTTGAGTTCAGTTTTCTGTAATTGCAACAGAATCGTTTGGAACCGTCTTTTTTCGAAATAAGCACCACCAGGTATTCACACTCGGAGAAACGTGGCATTCTATTCTTTCCCAATACCAGTCTTGAACTTGCTTCTCAGTGATACAATTATTCTCATAAGATGTTCGTCATGGTTGTTGACATACTGGGATATCATCTTCTAGAATTATTTAAGTTTTTACAGAGGTTTAGATAGATTTCACAAATGCATATTTTCTTATTAGTTTTTGCACAACCCTTTTAAAGTTCTGCAAATGATTTTGGATTGATTGTATCTGAAAAAAGGGTGTTCCTCAACTATTTCATTGACCACATGCTGTAAAAGACATTAAAAAAAGAATATCGACATTTTAAAGAATATTGTTTCTAGCTCTTTTTGTTTAGCCACATTAAAAGCGACATTAAAACTTGTGTAATCCGCTACTAATTGTAAGACTAGCTCATTCTCGAACACCGCCTAGACTTCTTCTAAAGCTTGACTGATTCAGTCAAAAGTTATTTTGAGTATATATGTCTAAGGTTAGCCTTCGAGGCTTTGTTTCGGGTAATGATGTTTATTTATATTAATTACAGAGTACGTTTAAAGAAAATAAAATGTTCGTGCTTGTGAGCTAAAAGAGAAAAAGGGAAGCAGGCTGACTCGAGCTGCCAACTTCTCTCAGTTCTTCTTCTTCTTCCTATGTCATTCTTCTTTTAGGTTGCCAGATGCTTACATATGCTTTTGGAGATGATCACAATCGACTGTTATATCACGCAACGTGAACCTGGAACCATTACTGTTGGCAGAGTCATGATAACCACTGTTTGATCTATTTGAACTAAAAATTTCGTCCTTCTTTATATTATCTACATCTTCAAGTTGAAAGTGATCCACAAGTCTATCCTGCAACACACTTTTCTTACCACTCGTACTCAAACCTAACTCAGTAAGTTTTTCTTTTAAGCTGGTCACTGTCATCGTCAGAATGGTTTTTTTTATCCATTGCTGTGCAGATATTGGATGAAATTCAACTAAACAACAATGATGAAATGTAAAATAAAAATAATGATTAATTTTAAACAGTACAATAATTAACAAAAACGGTGAAAGGTATGTAAATATAATACTCTCTCAGATTTGTCGTTACCGGCTCCGTTAGAGCTTCTTTTAGGTACCCTTGTGTGACCTGTATAGCCGTTGACGCTAATATTATACTACTCTATCCTGATGCCACTGCTACTACTTCGTAGCCGTGTTTAATAACCATTATTCTCATACTCTGATGTGCACGCTTGCTCTTGCTGATGCCACTACTTCGTCTGAACTTGTCGTTTTGCTCTCGTAGCGTATTTGCACTTTCCACCTTTGTTAGTACAAATTTGACTATGTAGATCCTGGTTGCTTCAGCAAATAGCTCAAGTTATAGGCAGTCATTACATAGATTTTCCTAAATACTCACGTTGGTATATTTAGTCGTTCATTCTTTGATTTTTCCTTGCAGCCAACAGCACGTTGTTCTCTGTAATATACTGTCATATCGTTTTTTTCCTTCTATTGAGTGTCGTGCTTTATCTTTGTCGCTCTGTCACATTAGCAAAAATGTATTCGAATAGTAAAAATGGAAATGTGTGGTCTTGGAATTGGGGACGTGTGCGTATGTACGGGAAGGGTTGGAGAATCTATACCATAGTGTGAGCATACGGTGTTTGTGAATATGAGTAAAACGATATGTACCAATTACGTTACGTTTGTTAGTTTACGTTCCAATTTAATTCCTATATTAGCACACTTGGAAAACTCATCGCACTGCACTGTCACAATTAGCCTTTATAGAATCGGGAGGGGATTGGAGGGTGTAGTGTCGTGGACACATGGCCGCCTTACTGTGCCTCGGTCACAAAGTTCGGCGGTCTCCTTTGTGTGTACGTCTGTTTCGTTTTTTTTTTGCCTCCAGCCGCTGGAAAGAAAATGCAGCATGTCGATGCACTCAGCAGACACAATATAATTTATATATATATATCAAAAGTAAGATGAAAATATATACTAGTTAAAAGATACGTTAAGCAAATCAGAATAGCGGTTTCATGATATGCGAAAAAAATTTAATGATTGATTATTTTAGTTCTCTGTTTAATGAAAGAACAACTACTATACAAATATCAGCACGATTTGAGACATATGGGGACAACCAAGTTAGTAGCCCTTGTCTTTTTAATGGAAAAACAAGTACTATAAAAATATCAGAACAAAATAAGACATATAGGGACAACCAAGGTAGTAGCCCTTATCCAAAAAACGTACTAGTTCCCCATATAATATACAATGAATAACACATTACGTCGTAGTATCAATGAACATCCTAGCAGAATGTTGTTTGCTGGAAAGATCACAATATATTTTAAAGCAATTTTTCTTATAATGCATAGTAAATTAAAAATTAGAATGCTATATAAAATTGTTTTTTAAATATCAGGATGATCCGCGTCGTAGCACTGCTACATATAAGAAAACTTTATCATTTACGATTTAATAAAAAGTTTACGTGCTATTTCAAGCAAATATATTTTTATTTTTATTGAACATTCAAATAATTAAAATGCCACTTTTTTTTATAATTTAAATGTAATTGCGCGTGTACGTGTATGCGTGTTATACGACAGCAACCGGCTTATCATTTCGAAGGTACTCTTCAAAGTTTTTGTCATCTAAAAGCGCCGGATCAAAATCATTTATTAGTTGATGCAACACTGGATTATCTAACATCGTTGCATGAGTACCCTCAATTACTTTAAGAACTACTTTTCCTGTAGTCAATTGGGATAAACAATAATCTTCTTCAATATCTTGAAGTGAAACCTCTGCCGGACGTATTAAGGTTATGGGAGATTTCATATCCTTAATGCTATCCAAGTCGAAATTGGCAGCCATTTTGACTCGGCGAAACATTGCTCCTACTATTACTTCGGAGTACGCTTTACTATAAATATTCTGCTTAGCCACATATTCCATAAACAGAGCCATTTTTTCCTTAAAGGTATCGAGTTTATAGAACATCATTGCTAACGATTCTTTTGTTTCATCTGGGAAAATTTGGTTGATAATGCTAGAGAACAGTAAGTCATAGAGATCATTGTCATTGAACTTTTCTCCCAAATGTAGATTGGTTAATTTTTTTAAAAAATGCGGTGCCCCGTCAATCAACATTATTTGTCCTCGGAAACCAGCGGTTTCGAGTAATGCGGCCAATTGCAGGGCCACAAGAGAGCCGAATGAATATCCGATAATATAGAAAGCATCAGTTCTATTTAATGTGGCCTTTACATGCTGCAAGTAAATAATAATATAATTCTAATATTTTAAAAAGAAATGAGTAGTATATTTGAGTGTATATTATAGATTACATATATGTTTCTTTTCTTTACTGTGTTTTCTTTTTTAAATGATCTGTCTTCCTGTTTTCTCACCGGTCTGTCCACCCGCCTCGACTTCAGAGAAAATAAAAGCTTAAGAAACTAAATTTTATATGTAACCTACGCTAATAAAGGGGAAGATACAAAATTTGTTTTTCAAACGCTTTAAGTTCAAGCGCTCTTTGGAATACCAAACATTGACTATTTTTACACATAGTAATATAAAAAATTATTTATGCCAAATTTCAACGCCTCTCTTCTCATAATCCTGAAAATCATTATTTACTATTTTTGGCCACAATTGTTGTTTTAGAGGCACAAAAGTAATTTTGTTTTCTGGATCCTTAAGCAATGCCGTTCGAATATAATACTCTTACAAGAATAATTTTTATAATATTGCAGTACAGATTTTAAACGAGAAAGACTATCTTGGAACTGCGTTGGTTTGCGCCTTGATACATGCAATGTTACTCTGTGGATCAGTCAATGTCCTTAGCCACATTTCTGTGGAGACATTCAATAAAGCCAACCGATTGGTAACAAATACAGAAGGTGCGACCCAGTATTTGTAGCCTTTTACTTAAAAGATATTGCAGGGAATCAGATATATATCTTAGTGCCTGGCTGCTGTATAAGCGATAACTTGGATGTTTAATTAAGATCCATCACTACAGAAACTTATTGCGTTTTTATTTTTTTTAGTCCGTACGCTTATGAAAGATGACTAGAAAAGACCATTTGGTGTGTTTTTGGGCATTCAAGAGGGAGACTCTGATTTTAATTTTAATGATTAAATGAATTAATTTAAATACTTTTATCACAGGAAAATAGGAAAAATATTGATTTGACTTCAACTTTATTTTACAAGATGCATTAAGTTGTCGAAATAACAAATTAATTTGCTGATGTTTATTTGTAGGAGTGCAAGTCCATACATTAGTATTAAAAGTATATATCAGATTAAGAAGCACTTGATAAAAAAAAAAATGTCATACTATGTATAGTCATAAATAACAACAACTAATGAAATATGAGGGAGGTTAATTTTTATGCAGATCTAGTTATTTAAATATAAAATAAATCGATTTAAGTACTGTAATTGATATTGATTAAAACATTTATAGAGTTTTAAACTTCATTTCCATAAAACATATATGCTACCATAAAACACATATAATAAATACCAATTTCAAATAAACTTACCTCCAAAGATGCTTCAGCGATTTCTTTGACCGTTTGTAGATTCGCGAATTGATGTAGTTGCAAAACGTTTGCTCTGCTTTGTAAGTTTAAACCTATTTTATACCAAACCTGACCTGCAGTACCTTCCAGACCAGGTATTATTATATTAGGAGGCAAACTCTGCTTAGACGGTGATGCTGATGTTTTAATTGTCAGCATCACCTTGTCGCAATTCTGTTCATCTCCCAAAATTTTAAGCAATAGGTCCATACCTGACAGCTTTCCTTCTGATGCAAAAATCATTTTTACTGCATCTGCATTTTCTTTTTCTCTGGCTTCGGTAAATTCTTGCAATTTTTGAAATGTGAGTAAACGAAGATCTTGAGGCGTTAAAACTAAATCGAAATCACGCTCCAAAGTCTGCTTAATTTCAACTGCCATTAAAGAATCCATACCTATTTCTGATAGTGTTGTACCCAAGGACACAGACTTCAAATCACGAATACCCATAATATTCATTACCGTATCGATAATGCTCTCATTGCCGGAGCGCCCTGAACGTTTCTCCGCAACAACCATGCTGGCGACAATTGGCGCTTCTACAGTCAGAAGAGTGTCTAGCTCCTGTAGACATGATGAAATTCTTTGTTGTAATGTACCTCCGATTTCCATATCAATTTTATCTTCGGCTAAATCGGCAACTAATCCCACTTCACCTACGGCACCCCACTGAATAGCTTTAGCAGGAAGTCCAATACTGTGGCGAATTTCAATGATACGCTCCATAATGGAATTGGCCATTCCATAATTTGTTTGACCAGCATTTCCCCGACCACACGATACACTTGAAAATACTACAAAATGTTCCAGGTGTGTGCAGTATATTCGTGACAATTCATCCAAATATTTTGTTGCCACCGCTTTTGGAGAGAAGCTTTCCGTAAATAATTTGGGAGATTGATTGGTAAATATACCGTCCCGTAACAAAACTGCAAGATTAAAAATTCCACCAACTGGGCCCAATTTATTGGCCTCCAGTAATAATGAACGACATCCCTCTACTGTAGATATATCTTCTGTATTGACTTTTACTTCGCAGCCGTAAGATTTCCAAAGTCTATTATAAAATATAAACAATAACGATAAATACGATAATTTTTTTTTTAGTTAATACTATTCTATATACATTGTACCAACTAGTGGTGGTATAAAGAATATGTATTATTCAAGAGAAATAATACCGAATTCAAATGAGCGATATCTGCCCGTCCGTATGAACGAGTCGATCTCACAGACCTAATTTTACAAACGCTTATAATGCAAAACATATTTGTTCATCTAAATTTCTGTTTCAACGCACAAAAAATTCCATATTTTTAATTTTTGGGCACCTTTTTTTTTAGAGTTACCAAATTCAATTGGCTCATTGCAGAAACAATAAATTTGATAATTGGATAATCGAAATTGATTATAGGAAGCCAGTAGTCATCAGCGATTGAAATTTTCTACAACAGCCAAAATAGCTCCCACACTCTGTCCCCAACTATATATATATATAAATAAAATTGAATATAAGAAAAAACGCAAGTTGGGAACCCTAGGTTTCAGTTGCCAGAGCGCATTTGAAAGCTAGGGTAAGAAAATGTGAACTTTATATGCCAAATATTAAGATGAAACTTATTATAATAATTTTAAGTGTACGACACAACGCGTATATAATAAAGTGCAAATGCATCACCTCGCTGAAATTGTGACTTATTTGCATGTACTGATATGTGGATGTCCTGAGACTGTGAAACCTGAGCTGTCTTATAACGCGTTGCAGGAATTCTGTAACATCTCAAAAAGTAGAGATTTATTGAAATTTCCATAGTCAGGCTTAATATATTTTGAGATAAAAATAATTTTATCGAAAGTTGGAGGAATTGTGTGGAAGACTTCTTGGGGCTGAATGTGTTGAAAGGCTTGTGCGTAAGCAAAATTATTCTATAGTGGAAGTGCAATGAATAATAATTAGCAGCACAATCTTATACAAAACCATTTATATTGACACCTCTAGAATTAAATATGTTTTTGTTTTACTATATCTCTAACAGTATTTGAAATATGATCGTTGAAATTTCGGAGTTGTGGGATGAGATATCAGGACTTTGGAATAAGCATGTGATGGCTATATCTTTTATGGCCTCTGAGATCGATGCGTTTATACATATGGACGGATTGATCACTCAATCACCAAATGTGCTGTTGGGTGGATTTGGATATTGATAGTTATGATATACTATTCTGATAAACATGATCCTAAGAGTAATAAGTAACTTACGCTATTCTGTACGACTGGTAACCTTTAGTAATTCCATGACTTGAGCTAAGTACTAGCTTGCGTGCTCCACGGAGAGTCATCCAATCGGCTAACTCCATGCCAAAACCACCAAGACCACCGGGAATAACATAGGTCATATCAGGTTTAAAGTACACTTGGCTCAATACGCTTACTGGTAGCGTTACTGGTGCTTCAGACGTAGACCTTACTTGAATAACAACCTTTCCTATGTGTTTACCGCCTATAAGATGCCTGAACGCCTGCTCTATTTCACTAGCAGGAAAAATAGTTACTGGTAGGGGTTGAATAATTCCACTATTAATATCCGTATCTATCAGATTTTTTAAGTGCTGTAAATATTTTAATAAATTTACCTCCATATTAAGATGTTCTTACAATAATTACTTGAATTTCATCATTTGATGCAAAAAGAAGATTATCAGCAAGTACAGCGTGGAATGTCAATTCTTTCAAGAAGCAGCCCATGCCGAGTTTGCTGTCATTAGCCATATCAAATTTTCCAATCTCTAGAAAGTGTCCTGACTGTCCGAGACAACGCACTGAAGCCAAAAGTTGCTCTCCCGATAATGAATTCAGGACAAAATCTACTCCGTTTCCATCTGTTTCTCGTTGGATCATTCTTTCAAAAGAAGTATCACGCGAATATCCGATGTGAGATTCTGTAACATATATTTTATTATTCATATAATATGTATAATTATAATAATATAAGGTATAATAATAGAATTAGAACTTAAACGTTGATAACAGTTATTCTAAATAATATTGATCAAATATTTTGTACTGTGTTTTGATTTTATGTATCCGCAAAATGTTATACTTAACATTATATACTTGCATATATGCTATATATATAAATTATATATAGTATATATAAAAATCTACAAGTTAACAATGTTGATTATTTTGGTCAATACCTTATGATGACTTACCCTTGAGTTGCGGGAAAGTACGCAATAAATAGTCTTTTTTTTTGGAAGAACTACAGGTAGTAAAGACTACCAAATTGTACGCTAAAGCTACACGTATAGCTGCTAGTCCAATACCACCGGTTCCAGCGTGTATTAGTATACTTTTACCTTTACGGATATCGCTAACCATAAAGAAGGCGTAATATACCGTAATATAAACTACAGGTACTGTGGCTGCACCTTCAAGTGTCCAATGGTCAGGGATATCCCATATAAGTTTCGAAGGTTGTTCGACATATGAAGCAACACCACCTTTTAGTACCATGCTCATTATGCGTTTTTCCGTTCTTGTATCAATTCCAGAATATTCAAATCCTAATACACAGTTCTGATCGTTTCTGTTAGTTCCATTAAGATCAATTGCCAACCGGCCAGTGGCAAGCATCACATCTCTGAAGTTTAATGATGAATAGACGATTTTTATCATACAGTCTTGGGGCTTGAGAGGACCCTCGAACCAGCGCAATGATGATAGATCTCCTCTTTGTATCAAATTGCCATATATGTGGTCCAATCTTGGCTTTGGTTCAATATTAACGGGCAATTGCATATGCCGTATGCTACCCCAGGTGCCCTAAGCCAAACAAATAAACAAACAAATAGAACAATAAATAGTAAAATATTTAAAAAGAAATAATTAGAAACCTACATTACGATAAATATTGAAAGCCAGACCAAGAGAATGCTGGTTTGAATAAAACGGATCTGATAGATTAAATGGTGGTGCTGTTTTGTCATCAATTAAAAAACAAGTAACTAAATTTCCATCCGGTTCTTTTCGCAAGCAATTCACTAAGCCAATAAGTCCACTTCTCTCTTCATTAAATGAATAAACTACAACAGTACTTTTTGCATTGATCGCAGACTGTACTTGAGATATCCACTCAAAGCTTGTATCATTTTCAGAGATTTTTACTATAACCGGTTCAATTTGTAGCTTTCCTTTGGTTATTTTTTGTAACAGTATAATTGCATCATCATTGTTATCAAGTGAAATCTTAGTTATTAGTCGAAAATGTTCAGGCCACTTCATGGTACTAATATTAAAGCTAATGCGCTCTCTCACCAATAAAAAGCCATTATCTAAAAGCACTTTTTGAGCTGTCATAATCACTTCTTCATTTATTTCACCACAAAATCCACCCATCACGATAAAATGGCAGTTAGATTGTGTTGACAGTTTACCATTTTCCACATGAATGCCAGGAATGTTTTCAATATTTTTAGTAGTTAAAAACATGTAATCTCCCGTTACAACTGGTAAATCTTCAATAGCTTCTAAAAATTCAGTCATAATTGTATCTTTACCATTTGTATCAACTTCAACAATCTTCAATTTCAAAGCAGGTGAATTTTCGAGAGCCAATTGCACACAAATGCGCACAGCATTTTTAATTGTGAGCAACGGCGTATGTAAATATGGCACAAACTCATACTTCTCCAGTACAGGAATCCCTGGTGGTCTACGTCTTTGCACTGGACTCGCATGAAGTCCAATGAGTTCAATTCCACCCGCAACAATATGATTATATTTATGATCGATGTAAACGTCAAACAATCGTCTTTCCGGATCCATTTTGTTCATTAGGTCAAAGTGATGAACGCCATTTAT
>JBANCW010000126.1:0-16463 GCA_037040085.1 Colocasiomyia kotana | reverse complement strand
GGCATTTATTACAAGGATTTGATGACCGAGTGGAGACAGGGTTTTTTCAAACTCCAATTTTTCGGAGGGAATAGTTTTGGGGATAGTTGTTTTTTTTTTTTTTTTTTTTTTTTTTTTGATGTACCCGGCTTGCCGAACACGCCTTCGGACTCAGTTGAACAAGTCGGGATACACAGCGGACAACAACAATCATTGACAAATTATAGGAAATGTGTCGCAAATATCTTAAACAAAAATCGATGTTAAATCGAATCGAATCTAAACCCCAATCTAGTATGCCAAGATATAATAATCAAATAGTAGGCTATACTTGTTCAGCTTTTGACATTAGTTTAGACAGCAAGCTGTCAGTTTCTATGATTATTGTCATTTTCAATAATCATTATTTCAATATTGACATTTAATTTTATTGAAATTTTTCAGCTCGATTTTCCTATGCTTGAATAATCCAAATATAAAACAATTTTCGCTTTCGTTCAAATAAGCTTTAATATCGTAGACCTTTATTGCTGGAGCTGCGGCAAACAGTTGGATTCAAAGTAAACAGCCAAAATGGTATGCTGCCGCTCAGTCATAACTCAAAATACAGTTACTTTAACTACAGTGATCTCCATTATGTAGAACATTAATTTCGACATGCACATGCTATATGGCATCGAAGCAAAATGCCCTGCTGCTCATTGTACGGCAGAGCTAACGCCGCTGGAGCTGATGGCCCATTTGTGCATGAATCATCATCTGCATGCGTCCATGCTGGAGGTTAAGACAGATTGGCCCGTGCTGTTCAGGCTGGATCTGACAAATCTAAAATCAGGTTGCAATCATGTTGTCGGCGTCATTGCCTATTGTGGCGATCTTGACCTCAAATATTCACGCCCCGCGACGGCAGAACTACAGATTTGGCATCATCTACCCATCATACTAATGCTTTATGTATCACCCAAGCTTCCAGCAACACAACAGAAATATGTCTTCTATTTGGTGACTCCGCGTCTGTCGCGCACGGTCAGCGCTAGTCTTTCGGTGCTGGACGGCAGGCAAGCCGACGAATACCAGGGACTGCGCTACATGGGCAACTCGCTTAGCACGCCACTGCAGTGCAATACTAAGGTGCTCTATTGTGGCCATCATTACTCCGCATTTGCAGAGCCAATTATTCAAGAGCTTTACCGACGTGGCGATTACCGTGACCTGATGGTGAAGATTGTGCTGCATGGCGAACCCGATATCCTTGAGTGTGGTCCTCTTGACACTTTGAGTGACTCATGAGCATCGTGCTCTGCTGCTGCTAGTGGCCAGACATCGTCATCAGTTGACAGCATGAAACCAATACTACTAAATGTGCATATATATATGTATATATATGTATATATATATATATATTACTCACACTTGGAAATTTTAGTGCTTGTCAATATTTTGCAGAATGAAATAAATGCGCAAAAGAAATGTCAGAAATTCGTTTCAAATTATCTATTTCACCCATTGAATATTTTGTTGAAAGTAGGTCAGCAACTAGACAGACATTGGCATATATATGAAATGGACAGTCACGGGAGAAACGATCCATCAACAGGGCCTGGCAGCCCAATCAATCTGCCAATTAGTCCAGATGATTGACCCAAATACTTCAAAAACGCTGCTTATTGATCGCTAACATGCAACTGCAATGTTCTACTGTTTCTATTTATTCTATTTCCATGCCAAAATTAAAAATGAAACGACTTGGAAAATCTTTTAATGTTGTGTTAAATGCGCTGTCTGCTTTTCGTTAATTTGACGTGTGTATATTCCCCAACTATTTAGCTAACCTAATTTGTCTGGCTAAGGCAATTATTTTAAAAATATTTTGATTCTTTCAGTTTTATGAGCGAAATATGTACAATTACTGCCTGTAGTCCATCAAAACTTTGAATATTTGAAATTGTTGAAATTGTTTAGTGAATGCATATTTTTGGCATTAGAAAAGTTAATAATGTTAAATAATCGCAGTACGAACAAAATGTAGAAGTTGCTTTGGCATAGTCAGCCAGCAACAGTGCTTGCAAAACTCTAGCTAGCCAACAGTTGTTCTCAAACTTAATTACACTAATGCTGCTACAGCTATAGTGGCAATTAAACTGTGATGCTGGTTGTTGTCGTCGGCGGAAAAGCAGGTTGTTGATAACAGTTTCAGTCAACTGTAATGAGGTTAGCGTATACAAACGTCAATTTGTCTGGCGTTAACACTATGCATGTATATAAACATAAATACATGGTATATAAAAAAGATATACATTTTTACTTAAACACATTAGTTTGAATTTTGGCAAAAGCAAACTGCTACTAAATTTATGTGCCATTAACAATGTACAGATACATACACAAATATACAATAATGAAAACCAAAATGAACGCACGTTTCGGGAATAGTTTAAAAAGCAGCCAACCAACCAGAAGCAAACAAAGACGAATAGAGACCAATAAAAGATTAAACAATTTTGGATGCCACCCACACCATGGGATTTCTTTATGTTTGTGAACAGCTGTAATTAATATTTAACATATCTACGAAAAATATGGTATAATTTCTTTTCATATCGCTCGCACACATGTCGACCTTGAAAATAAAGATAAAAATTCATAGGCAGGACAAAAAAATACGCAGATCTTTTGGGAAGAAAAAATAATAATCATTTAGCAGTCCAATGCAATGTCAATTTATCATTAATACACTTTCTACAGTCGCACAAGCCTGCTGGTCAGCTGCAACATGCAACTGGCAACTTGTTTTGCATTTGTCATATTTGCCTTGCGTTGATTGCATGACATGCGCACATCAGACAAGCAAATAACCAGCCCAGGCCAGGCCAACAGCAAACGACGAGACCAAAACCGAAATCAAAATTATTTATATTAATCTGTCGGGTCACCACCAGCGGCGTTGCTACAATGCTTTGACTTAAGTGAAAGTAAAAACTGCGCCCGTTGCACAATGCCATGCGGCAGCCAACCAACTACAGCAACAATATTTCTTCTTCAGTTGCATACACATATGCAGGGAGTACTTATACCAGTAGTAGTAGTTGTAGTTGTAGTTGTAGTTGTAATAGTAGGTAAATTTTCCAGCCACATGTGGTCGTTGTCATTATCAACAGACCAGCATACACAGAGTGGTCAGCATGCCCACAGCTTGTAAACAATTTGTTGTTTTTTGTGTGTTTCATTTGAGTTATTGCAGCGTGAATGAAAAATTGAGTGTGTTCAAATTGTTAGAAATAAATTATGTGCCAATTTTTGAGTTAAAAATACACAAACTCACATACTTTCCCCCACAATGTAATGCAAACTGCGAGATTCAAATTTTACTTACGGCTTGGCAAGCTGTTTGCACGACTTATCTATTGGCATTGAGTATTGGAAAAAATTGCGTTTTCTGTTGTTGTTGTTGTTGTAAAAAGCAATTGCTGCAAATATGTGCAACAGTTTATTGAGCGCATTTAACCCGCGTTTATGTTTATTTGTGAAAAAATATCAAATTAGTTTGGACTTTTCCACAATAGATGATAACTGGCAGCTGTGACCGACTGAGCCACCAGAGCCATCATTTAGGCTTTGCTCAAAATATCGATATACCTTAGTTAATAGTATTACTAGTGCTACTTGAGTATAAGCAGTTTGTGAATTGGTATAAATTTCTGCAATTTGGCAATTTTAGCCAAGAAGTAGGCTTCGAAACTTGATGCTAGGGCACATAACAGCCTACAAAGAAATAGCCGTCTATACGGCCTTGCTCTTCAGGCTTATTAGAAGAACTTTCACTCAGAATGTGAGGCAATTTTTTTCTTGCTTCTGTGTCTGTTCAGTACGAAAAACCGCATAGCTTCAGTAACATTAATTCAATTTAATTTTCAAAATTCTGTAGTTGGGTTATAGACGGTCAACAGGGGAACAACAAGGGAACTGTGGGCAATAATTTCATATTTTAATTAGCAAATAATGAGTGTATTAAGTATTGACTGTTAAAAAGTAATAGAATACAATATTACATAATACTAGAGCTACAGTTTCTAAATGCTTGCTAGCTATTGAAGTAATGCAATAAAATTTAAGTTATATTGAGTTAAAATTTTAGTAACAAAATGCTGATGTTCAAATACGCATACAGCTGCATATGTACATCTTTGAATAGCTATATTTTCGAGGTCAATCCGCTTTATCGTGTTAAAAGATAAACGCAGCGTTTAAAGTGAATACAAGTTGGCAGCTAAATATGACAAATATTAATAAGGCTGCGCAAAAAATAAAAACTTAAAAAAATATATAACTCAATTGAGTCATCGGCTGTTTGTTATGTATTTTTAAATAACGTATGTCAAAAATAAGATAAAAAAAATTATAGTATCAAAATTTTGCAAGTCTACTGTTAACTGAACAGTTACACTCAAACTGTTAGCCAGCTTGGTCAATGAAATTTACATAATGAATTTCTTGATGTTTTAATTTATTTTTGCCTTTTAATGCACATATTTTTTCACGGTCAATACTTGAACTTCATGCGTAAATACATCAAAAAAGCATAGCACTAACAAGATGGCCATTAAAAATTTTAAATGCATAAAATAAATATAAATTCCACACACACCTGATTTATGTAATCAAAACAGAGGACAACAAAAGAAGTGTCAAAATAATTGTTCGTTGACAAAAAATAATGCATCACAAAACTGTCGTAAAATGTCATACAACAAGAAATATACGATATATGTTTGTTTGTATATCGTACTCGTGTACATTGATTGTAGTGTGTGTTTTCAATATTTATTCAAGTTCAGCTGTTGCTTTTATGCATGACATTTTACAAGTTCAGCCGCAGCAGCAACAGCGAAAACATACATAATAATAATTGCCCATTAAAATAAAAATTAAGTTTAAAATCTGTGACAACTGATTGACTTTGCTGGCAAGGCAAATTTTCCCGCAGCTGCCATTTTCAATTTGTAAAAAACTTTTAAAATTTTATTTCCAAATTTCTACATATACTATATCCTGTTTTTTTTTGTTTTTTTTTTTCTTTTGTTTTTTTGCAATATTAATGTTGTCTTATAAAAACTGACCCAATTTTCAACATTTATTTTCACTTTTCAATTCTTTTAGCTTTAAATACAAGAAATACCTTTTCACAAAATACTTGTCACAAAAAATAAAAAATTGATTTTCCTCATATTCGCCTGGTTTTTGCTTCCGGTATACATTTTCAACACGTGTGCCAAAAAATAGAGAAACAGAATCATTTAATTTAATTTTATTATTTCGGCTGAGTGTAGGAAAATGCGTTGTCTGCCAAAAGAAATCGCGCCTGTGACAAAAAAAGGACGCCTGCGACTGACAAATGGCCAACGTGCCAATGCCCCCCACTCCTCCACGTTTGAGAACAACATCACGCCGTCTGTAGTGACTGTGTGGGCGTTTTGTTGCGTTGGCCTTCAAATTTAATATAAACTTTAATTGTGAAAGAGCTCATAAAATTGTTAGTTTTCATATTTCGTATATCGCAAACGATACCTACTTAGCTGCGGCTGCCAAGTGCTGGCTACATGATATTAACAGAAAAATCATGAGGTTTTTCCATTCAGCCAGCATTTTTATTGGTTTTTTACTTGACATCTTTTTAGCAATGCGCAAATTCAATGAAAGTAGCCCAATTAACGCTTTGTGCTTGATTTCCATGCTGTGTCATGGATTTTTTGTAAAACAATATCCGAAAGAAAATGGAGTTCATCAGCAGCTCGTTATTGTATCTGATACAATACAATAATATATACAAATATACAAAAGCTCTTCAAATAATATAATAAACAAAATCAGACTTATTGCGTAGTTATTAGGAACTTGTTTAGAACTGAGATTCATCAATTTGTAGTTCCCTTTATGGTATGCTAAAATTGCAGTCTTTTCTTAGTCTGATTTTGCTTTTTAAACCTACGCCACACTGACATGCACCAGTTTATAATTTACGATACATAAATATTAATAATCTGTAAAACAGAGCATAAAAAATATGTTGGTCTAGAAAGCTGCCACGTATTAGAAAGAGGGCATATGTAAAGCACAAGTAGTTTTAGTTAAAGTCATTAAAAAAATTTAATTTAATAAATTTTGAAAATTCTCAAGTATTTGTTGCTCGGCAGCAAATCGAGTGAGATGAGCTCTAGCTACAAGATTCTACTGCTGCACCTCTAGACCAAGTACAGCTAAACCATAGCCAACCACAATCAAATTCAGTAGCGGCTACAGGAACCACTACTACTCGACTGGCAACAATATTCTTGCAGTTGATCTCACATGGCAAGTCTTTTTCCGTTTACATCAGTTATTATCAGTATATATAATTATTAATTTATTTGACATAACAATTACCGATTGTAGGTTCCAAATACACCTAAATACAGACCAAACAAAAATATGTTAAGCTTGGTTTGTTCAATACACTTGTTACCCTATTGTAATTCAATCACAATAGCTAATTAGTTCATTAAATAAGAATAGCCATAAGCATAACATACTCGCATACCTATAATAAAACATATATAAAAATACATAAAAACGAATAATTTACCGCATTTGCTTATTTTGTAAATTTTCTAAAATTTGTCTGCTTAAAAATTTTGCCATAAAACTTAGCAGGGGGCCAACATAGGCACAGCGTATAGATTGAATCAAACAGAGTATTTCTTAGCCTATGATAACTTATACATATAGACATTTATCACGTTGAACTTACCCAGAACTCATGTTTGCTGATTTAATTTGCTAAAATTTTTAACGCCCACTTTGTAATTAGCAGAGACACGAACCCAACAGCGGCCAATGTACCACTACTGTGCGTAGTAGTATAAGAGGGTACTAGTATGTAGTGACAACAATGTTAATCGTAGGCGATGTTTTTGCTTTATTGCACAATAATGTTGCAAATTTAATTCGTGTTTTTTTCTATGCAAACATAAACACTGAAAAATTGAAAATCACGAAAAATATGATATATTAAAATTTAATTTTTCTTTCTACGAAAATATATTGTGAACAATGTCTTTATAATTTATGTTTTGTCAATATAGTTAAACATTTTGAATTTTTTGTTGGGCTACTTTTAATAATTAATTATCAAGAAAATCACGCCTAATTATGTAATTGACACGCACAATAAAATAAAAAATATATTTTATTATGACTTTAATTTGCTCAATTTCATATTGTAATAAAAAGTCTTTCGATGTCTTTTGTTTTTAATTTAAATATGCAGTTTAACGTTTATAGTTGTTGTTTTTTCTTTTGGGGTTACGCTTTTCGCTGTTGATTTTGGTTCACAATCAAACATGAGAAAACCCTTTTGTTCACGAAATTTTCTTTTCGCACCAGAATTTTGTAATTTTTCTATTTATAAAACGCGACACGACGGACGCATTGCTCACTTTTGCCAACGCCAGCAGATCTACTTGTACAGCCAAAATTTCTATAGCCAAATTTTTAGTTATGTCGTATATAAATGTATATATTGTATATATGTTATATGCTACACACAGCCAAATGGACAGATATATGCTATATACGAGTATATACGATATATACTATGTGTGTACTATATGTGGTAGTACAATTTTTGTTAGTTTTCTAGTTGAAAATTTGTGTGCTTTTCGTATAAATTTGTTCTCGTTTGCAACGCGTTCAAGTAAGCAGCCCAAATCGCACTGAATTCGCACACGAAATTTTCTCGGCCGAAAAGCCGAAAAAAACCCATTTCGAAATGATTTTTCTTTCTCTATATATTTTTGTCTGTCTACGCGCGTGTTGCTGCTGTGTGTGTGTGCCTATGTGAAAAGTGCGTCTGCTTTTGAATATTCTGTGAATTTTGAGTTTTTATTTTAAACAAAACAAAACTGAGCTAACATCGAGCACGAACTTAGTTCCTTTTACAATTCTTTTTTTTTTTTGTTTGTTTTTTATTTATTTATTTATTTTTTTTTTGTTATATTACTTTTCGTATTGTCTAGCTATTGTTTGGTCTAAGGCTTTGCCTGGTTCAAATTTTATTAGAAAACAATAGATTGCTTGAGTGAGAGTGTACAAGCTTCTTCTCTTTGGTTAAAATGCCAACGTCATAAATATGATTGGGAAAACGAAGGCATATTTCACAAGAGTCAAGGATACTAATTTGGAAATGTGTCTTTAGTTATTTCAAACCTATTGACGTCAGCAATAAAAAGGCAGATGACTGATTATCTGTTTTTATGAAAGAAAAAATTACTTGTAGATGTGAAACTATACTAAAAGTCAATCGAATATGACTACTAAATGAGACCATAATTATCAAACAATCGATTAGAATGTAAATTGTAGTTATATAAAACTTTTCTGTTTATCAGCAACATTTTAAAGCATATTATTATTATACTGATTTTTAGCAGAAGATATGCTATCGACTTTGTTAAAAATTTCCTTTGAGATTAAATATTTGATTTAAACTTTTCACTGCAACTAAAATCTGCGTTGTATCTCTGTAGTGACGCACTATAATCGACGACATTGCTGTTGCTGAAATATGACCAGTGTCAATAATAATTATCACTTTAAAATTTATTTATTTAATTATATATACATAAACATAGATGAAAAAATATTATTAAAGAAAAAACGTAATTCAATTTTTAAAATGAAACTCTTACATTTTAAGCAAATGATTAAGTTGATTTTTTAAAAATCTATATATTTAATCTTAGTGTATTTGCAAGAACAGAAAGACTAACAAGCAGCCCCAAAACAAGATCTGCTAATTACTTTAGTATAACAGTTTTGATAGTTAAACTAATGAATATATTTTACTAGTAACATAAGTAAAACTTGTTGTAGACATGATTCAAAGAATTGTGACAATAATTATTATTTTTACACTTTAAAAGTAGCCTAAAATGAATGAAATGCTTGCAGATAGCGGTTTTAGAAGCATTGTCATCAGAAAAAGTAAAAGTGGCAATAAGAGGCTAGTCGAGTTTGAAACCTTCCGCATTTGGTCAAGTTGCAAGCCAATGTCACAAATGCACTGCAGTGCATGACTCACTCACTGTTTCTGTTCAAATGCCAATTGCTGTTGCCCCTTGCGTGGATATGTACTTAAGTTGTACATGGAGACAGTGCCAAGCAATATGTATTCTTCAACTGTGTCAATTTGATCGTGTGCCAAAAATGAAAATGAAACAAAATAGAGAGCAATAAGAAAAAGCAAACATAATAGCAACGCATGCAGCGCGTAATAGAGCAGACAGCAGTTGGTGATTTTTTTGTTAACATGCTCATGAAACATCATACATAATTTATTGTGGTACCAGTGAATGATTGAAAATTGAATGGCCAGCCAAATGAAGCTGCAGCAGCCATGTGTTAGGATAAATCACAATAAATCACACATGCTTGTGGGAAAAAAATATAGAAATAAAAAATAAAAATAAAAGCATATAAACTAAAAACTGTTAATATATATAAACAATTTACCATAGCAAACATATGCAAAAGATGAACCAGCTGAAGAAATGGAAAGATATAAAATTTGGTTGGCATTGTTCGAAGCATTAACAGATCATTTCATTTCAAGTGCAGACATACATTATTATGTATGCATGTGTGTGTGTATGCTACATATGAATATGTAGTGCTTACATTTGATATGCTATGTACATATGTGTATACCACATAAATTGCGATAGTGCTTAGCCCAACTTGTTATTGCCGCACCTGTTTATAAATCGTTCCATTCATGCTGCTTACATTTTAAGTGGCATATATTTCCGCGCACTTTTGCTTCAATGCATATAAATAGTACACACAGTTCTTATAAATACTTTTATAATTACCAGATACTACAAACTTGCTGTATGTACATACAAATCGGTTTTATACATTACTTTATTTTCGTGCAAATGCGCCATTAAATATTATAAATAGAAACTGCTGAAAAGCGCACACAGTGCCTGCTGAGTCAACATGCCTCGAACATTAACCTCATTAGAAAGAAAGGCATAAAAAATGATGTTTTAAAGAAATTTTCTAATTTTTTATGGAATAGATGCTTGAAGTGGTCAGCTGTGCAGGCAGGCTGAGGAGAGTCGCACCACATCAAAGCAAAGGCAGGACTAATCACTAAAGTTACAGTGCATTTCTTTGTTTTTTTTTCATTAAAAAAATAAAATCGTTTTTAAATATATTCAAACCACAGTGCATTTAAAACTGTAATTCATGCACATCATCAACAAAGCAAATCTATGTGTTTGCGGAAAGATCCATTTCCTTTCATTTACTTTTAAATAATTTGGTATTTTCAAGTGTTTTCTGAAAACAGCAGCCGCCATTCATGAAAATGTTTAGAAATTCAAAAATAGCCACAAAAAGTTCATTGCACTGTTGGTCGCAATTTTTATATAGAATACTTATGTTTTGAGCACATAAAAGTCATATAAAAAAATCATTTATCATTAATTTTTTTGCTTGAATATAACATTAATTGTACATAAATTTAGCTTAGTTTGCGTTTCAAGTTGCTAAAAGAAAATCACGAAAATAAACCAAAAACTGTAGAAAGAAAATCAGTGCGCGTGTTTCAAACCAACAAGCGTGTTGTCTTCCCTTCCTGTCTATGTACCAAAACAATTCTAATTTGCTTATGCTGAAATACTGCTGCTAATAAGAATAAACAAAAAAAAAAAAAAAAAAATCCAACGAGTGCCTTGACCATCCATCGACGTTCACGTTGCCAATGTTTCAATAGTGATTTTCTTGGTTTCTTTTTTTTTTTTTTTCAATTTTCTTGTGCATTTTTTTTTTTGGTTTGTTTGTTTTATTTTTGCAATTAATTTTGGTTTAACATAAAAAAAACTGTGCTAATGCGCACAAAGTTGGTGAAAGCATAGGCAAATCAACATACTCTAAATATGTGAACTGTGTTGTAGAGGGTGTTGCAACGTGTCAGAGACGCTGGCTAATACAAAACTTGTGGCATTTTGAAACTATGCTGAGCATTTGAGCAGATCAGCAGCCTTAGAAGTATTCAGCACGACTCTAGGAAGCAAAAGATACAACGAACATTTCTAGAGAAGATTTACATGTGGTTGCTAGCCTAAGTTTGCTAACTTACAAAAAGTATTACATTAAATTATTAAATTACAACAACTAAAACCTTAAACAAGCGATGTCTTAAATAACAAAAACATAAATTATGAATTATTGATTCCCGATGCATCGATTTTTTTACGTTCCAACTCAGCAATTTTTGTGGCGCCTTTGCGGCGGAGCTGTTTGATTTGTTTATAGCAAGGCTCCTAAATGCCTGGGTCTCGTACTTCTCTGGAATTGCAGCCTGTGAGATTTTTGAGAAATCGAGAAAAATAAATGTTACATCACGAACTTAAGCATAAGCTGGATCGGGAAAAGCTTAAATCAAGTTTGGTTCAAGAAAACTTGAAAAGCAAATAACGTTTCAAAATATAAGAGCGAAGCATATAGAGCACCCTGTATGGGTAGAGTAAAAAGCAATATTTATATTTCTTATACAAAAAATTGTACAACTAAAAATGTAGCCACAATCTTTTTGTGCGTCAACGCAAACATTTTGCTGGTAATTTTTTTAGTTTTAATTATTTTGGCATTTGAAATTTAGCACAATTCAATTTTCCTTTCAATTAGTTGAACAATTTTGTATGAATTTCATGTGCAAGTCAATGTCCAATGTCCGCTGTATTAGTCGCTGCTATCTTCGTGTAAATAGACAGGTGCATTGCCCAGGCTTTGCGTATATTTGCGTTCGACATCACGCGACAGAGATTTGCGCATTTCGTATGCACTCTCCGCCGGATCGCCCGGATAGTATTCGAGTAGCAGGCGCCTTTTGACAAAACCCAAGCCGCAATATAAGCTATAAGCTACGGAGTTGCTGATACGCATGTATAGATTCGCATACCAGGCGCCCTGGCGCTCAAAGATATTGATAATATATTTCATGAGTTCACTGCCCAGGCCAAGGCGACGATAGTCGCTGCCGACAGTAAGCACGCTTATGTGTCCATGCAGTGGCTGCCGCTCGCTGGAAATGCATTTTCCAAATATGTAGCCAATTAGCTGGCCGCTGGGTGACAGAGCCATTTGCGAATGTTCTGGACATGCTATCAGAGTGCGCATAAAGAAACTTAGGCTGTAGATTTCGGTGAACGGATCAAAAACCAATGCATTGAATTTGAACAGATCATTGAACTGCATTTCACGCAGGGTAGTCATACTGATGGAACGGAAAATTTATTAACAAATTTTATTCATACGTTTTATTTTCAGATTTTCATTTTAATGTTTTTAATTCAATTGAATTATGTCAGCTATGTCAAAGTACGGTGACAAAATCTTTATTATCCTTTCTCCGAAACCAAACAGCCACAGTAGGATCAAGTAGATGACAACTTCAAGCCCTGTTAGAAACCTATTACTCAGACTTTTCCGTATTGACTGGCGATGCTCATCTCTGCTCAATGGCAAACGCATGTCAAAGCCATCATCATCCGGGTAGAAATCCGGCAGAAGATTATATTTGACATAGCCCAATGACTCATACAATTTGATTGCCGGCTTATTGCGTCTGCGCACAAACAAATCTACATACCAATCATTACGCAGCTCTGGGCTTGCAATATAGCGCATCATCAGCATTGTGCCCAGGCCCAGACGGCGATACTCGTGTGCCACGGCCAATGCACAAATATGTGTGTGCTCGTAATCTTTGCTACAATCCCAAAAGCAGTCCTGCTGCTCGTTTTTGCTGCGTGTGCCGATAATAAAGCCCAAAGGCTGGCCATCGGGCGCAATAGCTGCTTGTGCCAAATTTGGTGATTCAATCAGTTTAGGAACCAAAAATGACAGCGAATAAACCTCAACCAATGGATCGAATAAAATGCGATTGCATTTAAACAGATCGTTAATATTTAATTCACGCACAGTTGTCATCTTTGTTTACTTATGATTTCTTAACGTTTTTATAGTAAAAGCAGTAAGCTTGAAACGATTTCGATTTGATTGGGGAATGACAGCCAACGACAGATGAATGAATAGCAAGCATGATATGGCTGCGTAGCCAAATTTCACATGATTTTGCCTGCTCTCAATCACTTGCTATCTCGCTCGCTCGCATTCATCAAAACGACAACAAGGCAATAAATGCTTCTGCTCGCTCTAACGCACGCACTAACTGTTTTTGACAATACGTTCGTTGTCGCTACCTTTTATCATGGTATATTATTTTTTATTTCCATGGATATTTGACCCGTAAAATGCCATAAATTGTAGCCTGCTTTTCGGCAGTTAATTGATTTATACTTAGTCCATACAACAACCAAACTCACTCTTTAAGTCCATATAAAAATAAACGCAGCGAAAAGGTTGTTTTCGGTTACGGTCAGTTCGTTTATTTTCCGCGTTTTCAGCAGCATCAAATATACAGCTGTTACAAATTGGTTAGTATCATGTCGATATGTTAGTGGAATGTGTGTGGATTGCATAAAAAGCTGATGCCGTTGCTATGTAAATGCTCTTTGATCTTTATATCTTATTCCAAAATGGGAAGCAACACAGTCTAAGACTATGAACTGAATAGAGGTGGAAATCGTGTCAAGTGATGGATATAGTGGACATGGTGATATTGTGAATATGTTTAATGCCCTCTATTAATTTTCATTTACATTTTTCACCGCTTTATAGTAAATTCTCTTTGACACAACTGACCGATCTTTAATTTATTGCTCAACGTCATCTAGGTTTATGCTATTTTATCTCATTGGCCGCCTTTAGTAGAACATCGAAACAGAGAAGCAGGGACCGGCAACAAAAGTAAGAACAAATTTGTTACTTAAGGCAAAACCATTTTAGTGCTTATGCAGATTAAAGTTTGTCAAGCTTTATTTGAAAGTTTCTCTATCATTGTGGTTGTTGTATATATCACGAGAAATATAATCGTTTAATATTTATATACATCCAAAAGTGTCCTTTGCCGCAACCAGAGCGCCAGTTGGCGATACCAATTCGTGTTTAGCATGCCTTCGTTAAGAATTATGGAACCGCCAATGAAGGCCTAAGAAAAACCAATAAAAAATTATAAAAAAATTTCCACAAACTATCTGTAATGTTGACTTATATAAATTACATAATGGCTTCGTCATCTTTGCCGACTTTCCTGCACTGGCCGGTGACCCTATCTCTGGCCAATGACAAACGCATGTCGAACGCATTACCATCCCTATAGTAATCTTTTAAAAATCTATACTTGAAATAGCCCAGTGATTTGTAAAAATTGATTGCCGTCTCATTACATTCGCGTACAAACAAGTTCACATACAAATCATGGCGCAGCTCCTTCGATTCAGCGAAACGCGTCATCAGCATTGTGGCCAGACCCAGACGACGATATTCGTGTGTGACGCTCAAAATAGAGATATGAGCATAACTACCACGAGCCTTGCTGACATCGCTATAAAATTGAGACTGTTCGTCATTACCGCGTGTGCCAATGACAAATCCCATTATCTGGCCATCGGGCGCAATGGCTGCTTGTGCCAAATTCGGAAATTTAATCAGTTTTGTAATCAAAAATGCCAGCGAATAGACCTCGGTCATTGGATCGAAGACAGCACGATTGTATTTAAACAGATCGTTAAAAGTGAATTCACGCAAAGTTGTCATCTTTAATTTCTAATATTTTCTCTGATTTTTATCTTATGAATTATGTTTGCTGAATACGATTTGATTTCAGAATGACAGCAAATGATTAATTTTCAGTGCTGTTATTAAAATGACAGCAAATGATTTATTTTCAGTGCTGTCATAAAATTGATATCAATGAATCGAACTTTTGAAAATTTTTCCAGTGTTAAGCAGTTATTTAAAAAAAATCGATAATTCCATGTGTGTGGATAATTCTAGATATTAATTTATTAATATGTGACAAGTAAATAACCCTAAGCGTATAGTTATTGCCAAAATTTATTTACAGAGACGCTTCGTAACTTCGCTTGTCGAAGTTCAAGTCTTGGAAAATACGACAAAAGGATTAAATAAGTGACATTTTACAAATAAATAAATAAAAAGAATGTATTTATATAATTTCTGATAAAATGGATTTTTATGGTGCAACTCTCTATATACTACGTTCGTTTTTAAAAAATATTTTTATATGTTGAAGCCAATAAAGCAAAGATAAACTTAAATTTTATTAGCTATCAGTCGTATTGACACGTACCCAATCGATGTAAAGCAATTAAAATTTGAAGGAGGCTTACTTCGCGGAGTGGAACTTAGTTTTTGCTGAATTGGTTTTAGTGATCAATGAATGGATCGAGGCGAATTTACTGCGGTGCCTTCTCAGTCCGTCGCTGCATCTGCTCATGTGACTTTCAATGTATTCATTCACTGAGGTTTCGATGAACGGTAAAAACACACACGTATCAGCAGGGGCAGTTGATTATCTTTCTTGAAACGTGATGCTGCAATGTCTGAAGTTTGACGTGTGTGACATGGCAAAGCAGCTTTTAAATTCCACAATTCGTAGCATGCTTTTGGGCTGGCCACATTTAAGTTTAGTCCGGACAGCAATCATTTTGGGTATTTGGACGCGCGAGTACATTTTGCCATGTAAAAAGGAAATTTGTGAACAGACGGTAGGGAAAGAAAGTTTTTGTTAACAAAAGGAAACGGTTGATTTAACATAGACAGCATTTTTCGAGAGTAACTTTTGTCAGGCTTTATTACAAAATTTCTCTTATTTTTGTTTTTTGTTTTTTTTTTCTATCATTGTTGTCGTTGTTGCATATATCACGTCTTAAGCTAAATCGAAATACTTCATGCAAGGAAATGCAGCTTTATTTAATATTTTTGTAGATCCAAGGCAGCAGCGAGGTGACACGCGTATAGACACCTGGATATTGACCCTTGCCGCAGCCAATGCCCCAGGATACAATGCCCACCTGTGTGTAGCGGCCGCCCTCGTTGATAATCATAGGACCACCAGAGTCGCCCTTAGTGAAAAAATAAAATAAAAAAATAAAAATAAAATTATGTATAATAGCAACTTACACTACACGAGTCCTTTGCAGCCTGACCAGCACAGATCATGGAGTCAATAATGCCAGCAGGTGCCGCGCGTCCATATTTGCGTGCACACTCCGCATTGGCCCAGATGGGTATGTCAACTTTTTGCAGTATCGAAGGCTGTGGACCATTCTCACGTAGACTACCCCAGCCGGCAACGGTGGCCACCTGACCCGTATAGGAACGCGCCTGTTGTGCACTCGAGGTGGGCAAGCAAATGGGTTGAATTTCGCGCGTGAATGACACTGGCGCATCCAGCGTGAGTATGGCTACATCATTGTGCTGCAAGAAGAACAGAGCAGTTGGCAGAGCTATCA
>JBANCW010000125.1:0-20226 GCA_037040085.1 Colocasiomyia kotana | reverse complement strand
TTTTTTTTTTTTGTTTTGTTTGTATTTGTTTTTATTGTTTACGTACAAATTCTGTACGTTCAAGTGGTACAGGCGACACCAAGCCATTAGCGAATAATGCCATATCCACAGGCTGGCTAAAACCAGCGTTTTTGGCTGTGGAAGATACTAGCAACAGAACGGAAAAATCTTATGAAAACATATGAAAATCGGTACAAGACTCGCTAGCAGAACCCATGACTAGTCTGAAGGGGGGTACTTTGGCAACCTTGTGGTTGGCTCAGTGACACTCATCGCAGCAATATTGACATGAATGAGAGACGACTTCCGCTCGCCTTGTCAACCAGAAAACTAAATGAAACTTTTCAACGGTTCATAAATACACAATCCATGTATAATTAGCACCTATTTAAGAGAACTGAATTTATTTGGAGCACTAAAACGCCACATATCGATGAAGGGGCACAATCATTTAAAGCAAGGTAGGAAATCAGGAGTAAGTTATGCAGAATTTTTTAGTTTCTCGCTAAGTGGGTTAGTAACGCAGATTTTAGACATGCATTTGAACTTCCTTGAGATAGTAGATGCTTAAACATAATAATCTAGTAGGTTCATAGGTTGTTTTTCAAGGCGAAAGTTTCTAGTCAGTCCAACAAGTTTAGAGACGCTAAGTCCCGTTACCAACTCAGGAGAATCTATATGTCAATCGCATGACCAAAACAATCCAATAGAGAAGGTAGATCGATAATTCATAATCCAGGCTAAGAATCCAGCCAAGCTGGCGGGAACAAATCATAAAAAGTGTTTTTGAACCGATTTTAACAACTTCATCACTCCAGTGATACCAACTTGACAGAAAACTTTTTTAAATAAATTTTATTGTTGTGCAAAGTTTTTGAATTTAGACGCCGTAACAGTAAGATCTAAGTGTAGCAATGATTATTTAATCTTTAATTCATTACCAACACATACACAATGTCGATAATTATAATTCGATAACTCTTTCAAATCAGTTGCCACTATGTTATAGTAAATTCTTCAAGGCTTTCTATTTCTCTATAATATTGCCATAATGCATCGACATAACATTGAAAGCGGTTGCTGTGCGCAGACTTTATTGCACATACATGCAATTAACGCTACATGCATGCACATACACACACACCCACACACACACATACATACAAATATAGCAAATCAATTGCGAAAACTAGTGCAGAAAGCAATTGTTTTTGGATGCACAACGAAAAAAGATAAGCTCAGCCAATAAACCACTATGAAGTGCCACCCTTGGCACCCTCGAACGCTCTTGTTATTATTGTGATTAGAAATCATATCTGCGTAAACAGCATGTGCCTACATATATTCAATATATAAAGGTTAGTGGTCAGCTGGTCATATGCCAAGAGAAAAATTATTAAGGCATTTATTTTATTATTGAAACGCTGTCGGCGCACTGCCGCTTCGATGCCAGCTCCACATGCAGCAATCAGTCATCCGTCACAAAAACTGAGTTTCCTCTTTCTAATTTCTTGGGCTCTATGGAATACATATGCTTCTTATGATGCATGTATGTATGTATGTATGTTTGCATGTATGCATGTACATGTGGCAAGTCAAGCCAATTAATTCGTGCTGGGCGCCGAATACGTAAACGCTGCAAATCGCTTAGCTGCTCCAGCACGTTACAGAAATTGAGTGATCTTTTCTGCGTATTTATTTCAGTTATACTTATTTTAGTTTATTCTTTATTGTATTTTTTTTTTTTTTTGCAGAAAAATCAGCTTTTCTCTCGGAAAAGGCAATGGCTCACAGCACAGCCAAAAGAAAATACCCAAACCCCATGACTGGCTGAGGCATCAGCAGCCGCTATACAAAATCAAGCTGCAATCCATGGCAAAGCTGGGGCACTGCAAAAACTCCAAATCAAGCTGACAGGTCGCTCCACTATCCAATCTTGAATCGTATCCCAGCTCTAATGAACGAAATACACTTTCTTGGCCTGTCAAACCACCCTAACCACGCTAGCGCTGAAACCCCCAATAAAATCCTGAAAGCGTATCACCCAATCGATCTTCCTTATAGAGCATTTTAAGTACTAATTAGCCAAGTTATAAGGGTAAACCCACGCATCTAGTATTTATGAATAATCCAGTTTCTAGTTTCTAATATTTTTTCTAATATTACATAAGCCATTACCAAAAATGTAAGTCCCGCAAGGCTAAATTTTATCAATAAAAATATAAATATATATATTATATATATACATATATATATTTTTATTAAAAAATATAAATATACATATTACATATATACATACATATATATGTATATTTTTATTTAATTTTTTTTATATATATTTATTTTATATATATATAATATATATATATATAAATAATAATGTATATATAATATATAAAATTGTGTTAATAAAAATATAAATATATATATTTTATATATTATATATTATATATATATACAAATTTATATATATAATAATTTATATAATATATAATAATAATTTATATATATAAATATAATTTTTTTTTTACATTAATTAATTAATTAATTAATTAATTTAATATAATTTATGCCAATTTCGGAGCCCTTTGTCTCGGGTTTGCCTTTGTTTTTCGCATAATAAAACGTTCGTCGGCTTAATTGAAAATCCTGTTTGGTGCTTGGCATCCTTTATTCTCCAAACGATTTTTGCGAACAAAGCGCTTGATAATTTTTTTACTATAGAGGACTTTCTATCAGTTAATTCAGCAATTTTCCGCTGCGAGAGTCTCCTTTTGAATGGGTTTATGACCAATTTCTTGCTGTTGCATTGCCGTGCGTGGACTCATTTTGAAATGATGTAATATTGACGCATGAAGAACAAGCACGCGGATTTAAAGAAATAGGAATAGAAATAGAAATAGAAATAGAAACAATGCATTCGAATAAAAGAGTGTCGTTAGAAGAGAGAGATGAGAATTTAGCTGGCAGCTGACTCGAAAAGTAACTGCATAAAAAAAGCTGTGATATGAAAAGTTGCAGCATTTTAGCTAAACTTGCTTTTTGAATAATTTAAAATCAAAATAAAAATTAAATTAGAAATATGTATTATTTCATATATATTATATTATATTATTATATGTATTATTTTGTATATTATTTATTATTTTTCTCTTTAATTTGGTATCCCTTTTGTTTTTGTTCTCCCAACAGTTTCATATCTATTCAACTTTGAAGCTTGAAGTATGCACTGCATGCTTTGAGCTGTGACTGAGTGACTGGGACAGTTTTTAAACAAAGAAAATAAATATAAAAAATTTAATTTTTTATATATATTATTTATATATATTATATATATTATTTATATATATTATATATTATATATATATATATATATATATATTTTTTTTTTTTTTTAATATAATTTTTAGTCTATTATATATTTATATATAATTATAAATTTTTTATATTCATTTTATTTATTATAAATTATTATTACTTATATAGTAAGCGGGACTTACCTTTATATCCAATTGCAAATTTACGTGTTAATCCAAAAAATGCTTAATATAAATCAAATTTGTTTTCGATTTATTTTGTTGGTTTTCCTTTTTACAAATGTTTTGAAATTAAATTTTGTCAATTTCTTTCACATGCACTGTTTGATTTATTTTTATTTTTATTTTATTTATAGTTTCAAAAATTGTTTATCAAATTTGTTTTCGTACACATACATATATAGATTTTTAAGTATATACATATAAGCTGGGCATATACCGTAAGTTGTTTTTTTTTTTTAAATTATTTTTTGTAATATTTTTTGAAATATTTTTCTTTTTTTATCGAAACGCAATTTTTATGCAAACTAACACACACGCTTTGCTGCTGCTGCTGCTTCTTCTATTGTTGTCGTAGATAGGTAGTTGTTGTTGCGGCTGCTTATTTGCTATGGCTGATTTTGTTGTTGCTGATTTTGTTGTTGTTGTGTTGGTGTAGTATTGCTCTGTGTCCGAACCAATAATTTTGAATAGTTGACCAATTTTTCTTGTGTTTTAAATTTTGCCGTTTATTTTTCCTTGTATAATTTTTATTTGTTTGTTTTTTTTTTTTATTAATCAAACTGTTTTGGTTGTTTTTGTTGTTGCTGTTTTTTTGTTTGTTTGTTTAATTTACATTTATTTAAGAATTCGTTTTTGAATTTTTATTTCAAACAAGAAAAATGCTTCACGTGTGGACGTCGGTTGTTATTAATTTTTTTGTTTTTTGTATAATATATAATTTTTATTTTATAATTATAATTTTTTTTATTCTTTTTTTTTCTTTATAGAAGCTTAAATATTTTGTTTTGCCAAAATAGTTTATTTTTGCTTTACGTTCTTAAGCCAAACATTTATTTTTGTTTTTGCCAATCTGATTTTTTTTTTTTTTTGTTGTTGTGCAAATTATTTCTTGTTCAGTTCATTGCTTGCTTGATTTTGTGGTTTTCATTGTTGTTTAGTTGGTGAAAAGTTCAACATTTATTGCTGATGTAGCAATCGCATTTTGTCGCATTTGCCGCATTTGCCGATTCTGCTGCTGTCGATTGCTGTTCTTATTTCTGTCAGTTGTTGCCGACATTTTCACAGCGACATTTGGCTGAAAGCAGAATCCAAAATACACGTAAAATTATTTATCCATTCAGTTCATCATTTCGATTTGCTTATAAATTGCTTAACTGCCCATTGGCTTTATGCCGATAAGCTCTTATCGGCGTTCATCCTGATATGCCTATAAAAATGTGTAAAGTATTTAAGTCGTCGGCGTGCTGAGCTGCAGGCTAAGGCTTCTGGCTTTTACATATTCATACTTCTATTAGCCATTCCTTCATATCTGAGCTGCTTGCCGTTCGGACTAGGCAAGTCTCAAAGCTGGCCTTGTCTGTTGGCAATTTAATATCTGATCATGAAATGTGATGTATGTACATATGTAAATACGTACGTACATACATATATGCCCAGTTGGTTTAAGATTTTGCCTAAGTTTGTTTTTAAGGTGAAGATACAAAAAATCGACAGATAATTGACAGCATTTTTCCTTAAAGCTTTCCTAACTTTTTCACATAAATGGATCGCTCGCTCTTGCATAAAAAAAATACATACAGACACTGCATATATCGAATTGAGAATGGCTAATAATTTGACTATTTATGGAATTTTCTATTTGATTGATTTAGTTTGAAAAATGTTGAGCGATTCACAGGCCACACTTGTTGGTACTTTGCAAAGAAAATTTTCTTTTATTTAATGATAAGCTAAATGAATAAAACAGCATGAAAAGTCGGTGAACTATTCTTATCTGCTGCCTGGAAATGCTATTCGGCTTATCAGCTAGCTGAATTTTTGTCGGCAACAAAGCCAAGTTTAATTGCAATTTTCAGGCTGAGCCAATAAGATGTGCTTTCAATCCGAATGCTTAAAAAAGTAGCCTACATAATGGCAGTTAACATTTGGGTTTCATTAGCGGCTTTTCATATACATATTTACACACGCACACACACACACACATATATACAGTAATATATAATTTGGCTTTGGCTGCTTTGCATAAGCAAAAGGGACAGCTGACAAAGTCTGAATGCACTTTGATTGAGAGCGCCTTTACAGTTAGCTGCTTAATGCAGTTTCTGTATGCAAAGACACACACACACACACATACACACACACACACACGCGCGCATACACACACACGTATGCACATAGTCTGGCGGCAGGCAGGCGGCAAGGGCTTTGCGCCATGGCTTATTCGTATGGTTTTTGTTATTGCTTGCTTTGGCCAAGGGTTGATGATTGTTTGTTGCTGCTGCTGCTGCTGGCAATTGTAGTTTGTTGTTGTTTTGTCGCATTGCTGATTAAAAAATACAAAAACCAAAATGCAGACATGTACGCATAAAATTTGGTACGCAGCGCAAACACATTAAGCTACCCCATTTATGTAAAAATCAAGTACACACACACACACATACACGAACATGCAACTATGCATACATATGCAAACACACACACACACACAAACACACACATACGTGCATATATATTAATTTTCATTATTATTTTTATACATTTAATATTGCTAATCAAATTTACCTTCAATAACTTGTCAAGCCAACCAATTTACACAAATAAAAGTTATTGTTGTTGTTTTTTTAATATTGCATTTATTGTAAACGCGTTGCGAGAGACCTTGACGGTGGCATTAATAATAATAGTAATAACAACAACAACAATAATAATAATAATAATAAAAATGAAACACCAAATTATAATTAATTAAATGAAAAAATCTTTACAATTTTTTCTTGCTGTTGCTGCTGCGTTTTGTTATTGGTTTCGTTTTTTCCTCTGCTTGTTTTATATTTTCACTCGCAACAAAATGTTAATGAAAACATTTCGTTTTTGTTTTAAAAAATAATATTACATATAGAATTTTTTGTTTTGAAACACATAATTTTAATATCTCGTATTTTTTTTTTTTTGTAAAACGGTTTCTGGCAAATTGTTTCAATGCAGAAATTTGAATTTTGGGTGTTGTGTGATTTTCTTGTTGTTGTTTTTGTTGTTGTTGTTTGTTTGTTTGTTCGTTTTCGTTTTGTCAAAAATTTTAAAATTTTTGTATTATAATTTTTTAAAATTTTTTTTGCAGTTTTTTTTTGTTTTTTAATTTGAAAACGTTACACGAGTGACGAATGCACACAACACTGGCTGCTGCTGCGAGCTGCGAGCACCACCGAAACCTAGGGCCGAATAGACGAACATGAAACTCAAAAATTGCGTTTATGGCCCATCAACCGGGCAGGCGGCGCACTAAAACACACACACACAAAGCTACAATCAGCAGCAGCAGCAGCAACCACCAGAAGGAGCAGCAGCAGCGCAACAACCAGACCGACCAGAGAGCAAGCTGAAAACGCAGCGGGCGCAGGCTAGAACGTAACACACACACACGCGCGCATACGAACAAGCAGTCACATGCATAGACTATACACGCAAGCATAGCGAGCGCAGCAAAGCGCAGCGAAAAAAATAAAACAAGCAAAGAGAGCAAAGCGCAAAAGCAACGCGCAGCAGCAGCAGTAAAACAAGTTTGGCGTGGTGCTGTTGCTGTTGCTTTTGCTGCTTTTGGCGCTGATGCTTGGCTTTTATTTTGTTGTTGTTATTGTTATTGGGGCGCAGAGAGCGCGCATTCTGCATTGGCCTGTGTGCGTGCGTGTGTGAGTGGAGTGGCTTTTGTTTTTGATTTCGTTGGCCGACGCTGACGTCGCGTCGACGCCGACGCTGACGCTGACAACGACAGCGGCTACATTGCAAATGCAGATTTGCATTGATGTGCAAGTGAGCGAGCAAGTGAGCCTATGTGCATGTGCCTGTGTGTGTGTGAACAGGCAAGCAATATGGCAATGCTTTTGCTTTTTTGGCTCTCATTTGTATTGAAGTTGTTATGCTCAAGTTTTTATTTTTCAATATTCTGCAACTCTAATCCAATTGGAATGCAAACGGCTACTTTCAATTGCCTAATTAGTGGCGAATTTCGCTTGGCAAATGGCAAAACTTCAGTTTTGTTCGACTCTTGTTTTTAGGCGGCTTTGGTTATGAGTTGCTTGCAGCGCCCTATGATGTCATATGGGCTGCAGCAGTCATGCCGCCCTTTTTTCCACTCATGTCATGCATTTAGGGGTGAGTTTCTGTTTCTGTTGCTGCTTGCTGCCTGCTGCTGTTGCTGTTGCCGTGCAAGGTAATTGCATAAGTCGACACCACTGGGTACCACAGCGCAGCACAGCTAACTGCTGTGGAAGCTTGAGATGCACTGCTGCTGGCTTCTTGGCTGTCCAAGTGGAAAATCTTTGTTGTCAAAAATAGAAACTTTCGCCGAGCAAATCACAAACAGACAGCTGGACAGACACAGCAGCAAGTAGCACCAGGTGTAGTATTACATGTGTACATATATATACTATATACCATATATATATATATATATATATATATATAGATGTGTGCAATTGCAGAGTGTTGTGTGTGCGATTACGTTATAGAGTTATGTACTTGAGCAGCTGGCAGCCAGTTTATTGCAGCACAAAATGCAGAGCGCTTTGCGCTATTCCCATCACACGTTTTGCTCCATGTATTAGGTTTCAAAATCATTTAAGTGACAGGCCTAAACAAAGCATTTTTTTTTTTTTTTTTTGTAATATTAAATATCTGTTGTTCAGCACAATTAACGGGGCAATTGTCTTAGCCAGAGCTGACACTTTTAAATGCTATTCTAGCTAGATTTGTATTTTCTTTATAGCCAACAACAAGTTTCAAGTTCAAAATCTGCTCAGCAAACGAGTCACACTCATTCGCAATGACAGCAAAACAAAAAGCAAGAAGCAACAAAATTTCAATAGGAAAAAACTCGTTTCTCCTGCGCTTCCAATGACAATTTTGCATTGCCCAAAATGAAATACAAATAAAAAAATATAAGAAAAAAAAAACAAGAACAACAACAGAGCACGAGCAAAACAAAGTAAACTGAGCGCAAGAGCGAGCTTTTTTACGGCAAGCAGACTTCCCCAGCGAAAGAGCGACAGCGCAAAAGAGAAATAGCATAAAAACGGCACGCTGCCATTTTATTGCCCCTCTGCGCCATTGAATGCACACAACCAAACAAAGTGCGAATGCCGAAAACACGAATGGCGCTCATGGGCTGGTTACGAAAACGCAAAAGAACGAATGTCGCAACACGAATGCCATACACACACACACACGCATACAAATATAAATATATGTATGTATATATAAATATATACATTGCATATACGCACATATAGAATGACAGCACAGCATAGCATAGGCAGCCGCCAGCACTAGTGGCACAGCATAAAGTCGAAAACGAGCAATCGTCGCAGTCGCAGTCGCAGCAGTTTACGCAATTTAATAAACACGTGGAGCAACAACGGCAGCAGCAGCAGCAGCGGTAGCAGCGCAGCCAAGCGCAGCGTTTCAGAGCATTTTTTGGCGCGCTAGCCTATCTGTGTGTGTGTGTGTGTGTCTATGCTTTTGTATGCGTATGCATGTATTTGAGTTGGCGCTTATGTGGCTGCTATGCTATGGCGACGCCATTGCCACTAAGCCTACGAGGCACAGTAACGACAAGCAGAAAAATCCAATAAGTAAAACAGCAGCGGCAAAAAAGCTCTGTCGCCGCACACACCAATGCAGGCCATTATATGCGTATGTGCATATGTACGTATGCTCTGCATGTGTATGTATGTGTGCGTATTGCTTGGTCTGCATGTGTTTGTGCGTGCGTTCATTGCGTGTGCTGCGTATTTTGGCATTTTGAACGTCGCACAGTGGCACAAAGCAATCTAAATATTTGAAAAAAAAAATAAATATTACAAAAAATAATGGAAACTTATTTTATATTCATAAATTTGTAGAGTCGTAAATTGATTAGAGTCTGCGGTAGGCAGCTGCAGTAAGCGAATTAAAAATTAAATAAAATTTAACACAGTGCATTGCATTGAAATGAAACAGGGCGAGCGTCAATCAAGCTGAACCACTGTGCATTATCGCCATCGTCGTCTGCAGTGGTGCAGAATGCTGCGCGTCGCAAACACACGCACTATGCGAACCTCATACACACCCCCTCCCGCAACAAGCAAACACACACATGCACACATCCATATACACACACACAAACGAGCATTTCAGCCGATATGCCATCCGGTGTCGAAGCACTGCTGCTCGTGCGACCGACCGGCCGACCGGCCGACCAAGCGCAAGCTTGTTTTTGCTTAGCTACACAACTTTTTGTTGTTGTAGTTTCTTTTTGTTTTTGTTGTTGTTGTTGTTGCTTTTCACGTTAAACGGCCTATGTATTAGACGAGGCGCATGTATTGGTGCTGTGGCGGGTGGTTCGCTTGTGCGTTTTATATGCTCCACTTTTGGCGCCACCAAGCGACAGGCAGCCGCAATGCCCCCAACAGCAGCCGCAGCTACCTCCGCTGACGTTTTGCCATTAGCTGCTGCGCTGCTCCGTTGTGTGGCGAACGCACTTTTGCAGCTTGCGTTTGAGCAATGCGTGTGGGTGGCGCTGAAGAAGACGGGCGACGTCGGGGTAGGTGGGTGCTTTTTTTTTTGTTGAGTGAGCCAGCCTGCTGGCAAGACTCAAGGCAGCTCGCCAGTAAGTGTGTGTGTGTGTGTGTTTGTGTGCTTTTTGGGTGTGCGTTTTTGTGAAATTTCAGCATTTATTTGTTATGTATTTGCGCTGTGTGCGCTTTTCATTACATAGCATGCGGCATACATGCACATTTTTATATGTACGCATGTATGCATGTGCTATATACCAACCGCCTGTCTGTGTGTGTGTGTGTGTGGGTCTGGTATATACACTATTTGGCAATTACAATACACATGCACGGGCCAGCCAAAGCATACGCAACAAGGCAAGGCTACTTATGCCAACAATATGCGCCGCAAAATAATTTTATGTATACTGCATTTTTCTTAATTGGGCGGACATTTTATTTCATTTGTTTCTTGTTGCTTGTTTTTTGTTTTTTTTCTGACTCTCAAAGTAGTACACACATAAAAAGTGTGCTATTAAAATGTTTGTTTCATATTTTATAATTGTCACCGACAACAAAAACAGTGCACAAATACATAGAACAAACGGGCAGAGAGTGACAGAGAGAGATAGAGAGAGAGGGCGTCAGTCAGTCAACCGCATTCGAAATGATATCATTTGTTTCTGTGGCAAAGCCAAGGCAAATTGTCAAAATTGTATTTGATTACAGTAAACAGCAAAATAGCTATTAAATTTGAATTTTCGCCTACAATTGACAAAGAAGTCAAATAAATGTTTCACCATTAAGACGGTACCTGGTGTACTCTATATGCCTATTTACATGGATCTCGATAAGCTGCCATGACGTCAACAGCTGCATCACAGATAAGCCTCTATTATGAGCGCTGACTGCAGCGCATTGTGGAGTTAGTCAACTGCGATGCGCAGCGAACTGCCTTTCATGCCATAATTAGGGGCTTCCAAGTGCTGAAAATGGCTGCGTGGCAGCAGCATATCAAATGTGTTGCGGTATGCAACAATTTTTATAATTTTCAAATATTTTCCAATCCCCATTGATTTCGCTGTAATTTATACATTCTAATTTTGCGCTATAGACCCATGACGGGTAATCACCAAGCTCTGCTTAGGGGCAGAACATAATTAAAACAAAAAAAAAAAAAAAACAAAAAAAAGAAACAAAAAAAAAAAACAAAAAAAAAGCATAAAAAACGCTTATGGAAGGTTTTTTTTTTTTAGTTACATGTTTTTTTTTATATTTATTTACATGTGTAGGTATAATAATTTTTTTTAGCTAAATATCTTTGCTTGATCGTTGTGCCTATTATCTAAATGTCTATCATATACGAGCTCGTACGCTATTTTATGAATTTTGTGTTCATTGCATGAAGCTTAGAATGAAGTGTAATTTTGCGTAGCTAAACACGAAATCATAGATTTTTTTTTTTAGATACATTTATATAAATTATTGCAATATTTTTATTTATTCTTCGTCATGTAAGAAAACATTTTTTTCGTGGTTTAAATTTGAAAAAAGAAGAAATTTTCAATTGCTACTTGCAAATATTCAATGGATTAATAAAAAACAAAATATTTATATATTGTAATGAAATATAAAAATATTTGATAGCTAAAAATAAATCATTTAGGTACATTTTGAGATAGGTCTAACAACCAACAAAAAACATTTCTTCCTTTTTATATAAGCTCCATTCTGTGCTCTTCAGCATCCATAAAGCATATTCAATTATTACAATCTTAGCTGAGCATTGAAATATAATTTTAAATATCAATGTGTATATTTATAGTTGGATATAGTTTTCGTGACTTAAACTAAGCATAGAAAAATATTCTTCGAATAAAAGCCACCCCTGTATAACAGAATTGATTTAGAAATTTAGTTGAATATTGCAATATGAATAAATTATACTGAAAGTCTGTTAAGCTGAGTGCACTAAATATTGATTGGTTGGCATTCTCTGTGCTCTGTACTCAAAAGTCAGTGATTTTCAGATCATGCTGCGTTCTAAGCTGCAGACCATCTCTAAATGAGCTATCTTAGGGACAGGCCCCGCCATAGAGACACACCAGGAAACTACGTATTAGGTACTACCACACAAATTCTTCTAGTAGAAGAAAGCGTAGATATACCGATGGAAGCTTAACCTACTTGAACAAGTCCAAGAAAGATGGCACGCCTTATCCACCTGCAAGACAACAAAACTTACCTGGCCATTACGGGACCGGCAGAAGGAGGTACTTGGAAATCTGTTGACAATCAAGATCCCAAGAGTACAAGTCTGGACTATTGACTTCAGCGGAAACTCTAGAGACGAGGAAGAAGAGAAAACTGTTCTACACCTGCTGTGTACCTGTCCAGCCCACTTAAGAGTCAGATTAAAACAACTAAGCTTCACTCAGGCTAGAAGCCCAGACAGCCCAGCCAATATCCTGCAAAAAGGCTGGCTAATTTTATTGTTGCCACGCGCTGCTGCTAGGAAAGGAGACTAAATTCTTTGGGGCATTGCAATGGGCCTTCCTCAGACCTGGTGCAACAGTGCTGTGACACGATCGATGGTAGTTACTGCTATGTTGCATGCTGCATTTTGGCAACAATATGCCTCATTATCTGCAACTGTGCCGGAAGTAAAACAATTATATCAAGTGTAAGCCAAGCCAGGTGGATCCAATACCCAAGAGGCCACTGCGTGACACTTTGTGACGTGGCCGACAGCCAACAGTAGGACTGAGAAAAAATTTAACATAATTTCGAAATAATGACGCAACAAACAAGGCAACAACAAATCACAAAGCATATCCTTTAAACACAAAGTCCTTTGCGGCCGCTTTAAATAAAGCAGCAAATGAGCATGAAAACAATAAATACGAATGCGGGTCGTAATAATCAACATAAAAAGGGGTTCAAGGACATTTGAAACATAATTTTTACAGCAATCAAAGCGTGGCAGAGGCGAGTTAAAGTTGAGCTTTTCACTACCTTAGACATTGCCAGCAGACAACAAAAGGCACTCAGACGGGGCAGCGGCAGCAGCAGCGGCAGTGGCAATAGCAATGGCAATGGCAGCGAAAAGCGAAAGCCAAGTCTCGGCCCATGCTAATGTAATATTTTTTTAAGATGTACAAAAAAAGGATTCCCTGTTTGGCATACAGCAAAAAAAAAAAAAAAAAAAAAAGGCTGTTGCTGCCACACAGTTTAACGCTCGATTACACAATATCGTAACTGGCTGTGGAGGCAAGACAAATGTTGAATGTGTTTTGCTTTATTTTTTGGCTCTTCTGTGTTGCTTTCCTTTCTAGGACGACGACATTGATTGCCTTTTTACCTTGGCAATGTTTGTTTACCTTCTTTTTTTTTTTCATTTTTCCTTTTTCATATTATTGATTATGATGTTGATGACAATTAGGTGAATGAACCTTGTGAAATGACAAGAATTGTTGGCAAACAAGCAAACAAGTATGAAATGTGCTGGGTCAATATTACTACCTATAATGCTGGACGCAAAAAGCTAATGCTTTAAGCAAGGACTTCGATGCAAATCACTATTAAACACCGCCCAATCTGTGCATGGGGCAATCTTGTATGTGCCTTGTATTGCCTGATAAATGTTTAATTCCCCATCACTTCCCTCACTGCCTTTTACCTTCGCGAACTAATTTCTGGCGGCACGTATTTACCCAGTTGAGGGGTATCCACACTAACTGCTTGCCCACATTCACTGAATTATATAAACTCTACGTGCAAGTTACCATCTATTTGCTGTTGTAGGCCTAACATTTTCAACTCCTTCCTAAGACCTGTCTGTACCTGACCTCTCAATCTCAATCTCAGCAATAGTAAACCAGTTATCATCTTGCCCGTATGCGGCGTCTGTTGCGAGAAAACTTTAGCCAGTATTCTTACTGCATATCCCCACGCCAACTATTATACTTTCTTGTTACATATCAGGAAAGCATTGCTGTATTTTTCATTCTTGGTTGGATTTTCGTAACATAATCCATTGACTGTTAGCTCAATGTCAGTGGATGTAATTCAGCAGTTCAAAAGCTTTCAATAACTTTACTTATGGTATTATAATTTTGGTCGGTTGTTTAACCTCAATCTCAGCAACAGTAAGCTAATTAGCTTCTTGCTATCTACAGCAGCGGCATCTATTGCGAGAAAATTTTAGCTAGCACTTAAGCTAGTAAGAATAGCCACGCAAGCTATTCCCACTCTTCCTTGCAGATAAACTACTACATCATAAAACTGAGGCTTTGCCAATTTATTAGTCTTTCTTTCTTAGTTGGATTTTCGAGACTTTTTGTCGTGACTTTTAACTAAATGTCAGCTAAAGTAATTCACAGTTCAATATACTGGTAAGCATTCAGCAGGCATATTGATCAGTGATCAACAATCAGTTTCTGTCGCTCACCTGCCGATCGAAAAAGATATAGTCTTTGACAATTTGGTCTCTGAAATTGTGGCAACTCAGTTGAAAATCAGCTGACAAATGTCAAACAATGCCAAAATGTGGACGCTGTGGACGCTGATTTAACTGTAAATTAAATAAAAAAAAAAATATTAATTATAAATTAAATTAAAAAAAAAAAAAACAAGGCAATTAATTATAAAAAATTAAAAAAAAACAATAGTAACTATAAATTTAATTTTAAAAAACAAGACAATTAATTAAAAAAACAAGATTAACTATAAATTAAATTTAAAAAAAAAAAAAACAAGATAATTAATTATAAAAAATTAAAAAACCAAATTAACATAAATTAAATTAAAAAAAAAGACAATTAATTATAAAAAAACTAAAAAAACAATGTTAACTATAAATTAAATAAAAAAACAAGACAATTTATTACAAAAAATTAAAATAAAACAATACTAACCATAAATTAAATTAAAAAAAAAACAATATTAACAACATTAAATTAAAAAAAAAAAAACAAGTTAATTATTTATAAAAAGTTAAAAAAAAACAATAGTAACTATAAATTTAATTTTAAAAAACAAGAAAATTAATTATAAGACAATTAATTAAAAAAAACTATAAATTAAATTTAACTATAAATTAAATTAAAAAAAAACAAGAAATTTAATTATAAAAAATTAAAAAAAAAAAACAATATTAACTATAAATTAAATAAAAAAGACAATTTACTACAACAAATTAAAAAATACAATACTAACTATAAATTAAATTTAAAAAAAAAAACAAGATAATTAATTATAATTATAAATTTAAAAAAAAAAAACAATAGTAACTATAAATTTAATTTTAGAAAACAAAACAATTAATTATAAGACAATTAATTTAAAAAAAAAAAAACAAGATTAACTACAAATTAAATTTAAAAAAACAAGATAATTAATTATAAAAAATATAAAAAAAGCAATATTAACTATAATTTAAATTAAAAAAAAGACAATTTATTGCAAAAAATTAAAAAAATAAAACAATATTAACTATAAATTAAATTAAAAAAACAAGACAATGAATTATAAGACAATTAATTAAAAAAACCATATTAACTATAAATTAAATTAAAAAATAAAGAAGACAATTAATTAAAAATATTGCAGATAACGATCTAAAGTAGAAAAGGGCTGCCGAAAAGCTGCTGCTAGAACTTTTTTCTGTCAGGCGCGATTCTTAGATAATAGAAATAATTTTTCGAAATACTCAATGAAGATCAAACGAATTTAAATTTGTAAAATTGCTTCTTCAATTACACACACAGAAAGTAAAAATAAAAAACAGCTGCTAATCATTGGCAAGATACATATTTTTTTGAGGCCGATACCTAATTTTCAATAATTTGATTGTAAAAAATTATGTTTTAGTGCAAAAAGTGGTGATCGAAATCTTGGTTTTGGTTTTCGAAACTATCTGCTAAGTGCGCCCAATACACACACTTGATCAGCATAAAAGTCGACTGCATCTAGCTATCTGAGTTTTGAAGCTGTTTGAACGAAATTTCACTTGTTCTGGTCAGTGCGACTGGTCTCTGAATGAAAATGTCGACACTTTTAAGCTTTTTAAAAACAGAATGCTGCTAACGGCTGACAAAGTCACCATATTTGAATTTTTCAAATCGTTTTCACATTACGCTATAGGTAAGCAGCGTCTCCCAAGTAAGAATCGTATTTGCTTCTCTTTGTCCAAGAAGTGAATTTTTGTAATTTTTTAAATCTTCCAACTTCAAATTTATAATTTTTTTGTCAGCACAGTGAACACTAAAAGTATTTTCCCATGTTTTTGTTTTCAACGCAAAGAGGGTTTCGGTACCACTCTAACTGAATATTAGAATATCAAAGAAAACCCAACAGAAAACATATAAAATGAAGAAAGAAAAGAAAATCTAAAAAAAAAATGAAAGAAAAACAAAATCCAAGAAAAAAGTAAATAAATAAATACATAAAAACAAATGTTAATTGGAGCAAAGCAAATGTGTCAGCTTATATTGTGGGCGAGCGGGAGAGTGCAAGTCGGGCGGGGTGGGCCGCAAAATTGGGTCACGCACGCATGTTGATGAGCGTTGCGGCAACTGCATGCAGTTGTTACTCGGCTACAGTAGATACGATCAGCACGCGCCATAACAGAAGGCAATGAATGCAGCGCATTAAGCAAAGCCAAACAAAAACAAAAAAAAAAAAAAAAAAAAAAAAGCATGCAGAATACGAAAATGGTAACCCCAACGAGGCGTTGGGCAGCGGCTGACTTGCGACTGCTAATTTACGCACAATACACAGATAATAAATAGTTTCAGTGAGACGCTCTCACTCTCACTACGACTGCCCGCTAGTCGCTGCCCCGCTTGCCACATAACTAGTTTTATGCAATTCTGGTAGCAACAACAAAATTGTACTTAATGCTTCGTAGTAAGCACAGCAATTGGGTCACTGCATATAAATTTAATACGCCGTTGCCGCTGCTGTTGCTGTTGCTTTTGCTGCTGCTGCTTTTGCTGCTGCTGTTGCTGCCACTACTGCAAGCTTGCCTGTTTGTTTGCCTGTTTGCTGTACTCGCAGCATGTTGCAATGGCGCAGTTGCCGCTGCTGACGCGTTGTTAATTTTTTTTTAGATTGCTGCTGCTGCTTGCCTTTGATCTTCGCTCTTTTTATTGCTTTTGTTGCTGTTGCTGTTGCTCTGCTCTGCTCGATGCGCGATGAGGCAATACAGAATGCAATCTATCAACATGTTCATATCTGATGATGCGTGTAGAGCCAACCCATCTCATGCGCGTGTGTCTGTGTACAGCCACCGAGCATCTTATGTAATCGCTATTGGGCCAGCCTAGTCTAATGAGTACAAATTTGTATGCTGTGGGATAGGCAATGGTTGCTGCTTGATGGCTGCCAGCTAAATGAGTTCACATTAAGTTTATTGATGACAATTGCTGCTTAAGTAGCTAATCAGAGCAGTGTACGTAAGAGGCAAACGCTGCATGCAGTTTTTACTTGAATGACAGTTAGCAAGCGCTGGCAAGTTGCTGTTGTAGTTGTTGCAGCATTGCACTTATGCAATTTGTACAACACCTTTACGAAACGATAGCGAAAATTCTCGCAAAGCAGTCATTTACTATAGGAAATCAAATTTTGAAGTTTAGCGCATTCAAAATGTTGCCCGCTACCTCCACAAGCCGAAGAATTTTCCCCTCCCGACAGCGTTCCCCTATGCTGACAGTTCTGCAGCTCAAGTTTCGCTATCTCTATAAAACATATTCTTTCAGAGTGTCAAGCATTTCACCACCGCAGAATCAACAATTTCCCCCAAATCTGATCCCTTTAGCGCATTATTTACGAACACTAAAGACAGCATAGACAAATTGTTAGGCTTTCCGAACTCAACCAGATTCAGAAATTCTACTTGTTAATGTCAAATGTTAATGTAATCAAATAGTAATCATGAAATACTATTTTAAAAGATAAAAAAAAAATATAGATACAATACAAATAAAAATTTCCAAGTCAATCTTAACCTAACTAAAGGGACCACGTACCAGCCAATCTTCCCCTTGTTTGCTTGTAATTTCTCTCTCTCGCTCTCGAATAATAATATATGAATATCTATACAATAATAAAATGAATATAATGATATAAATATCTACATAATAATATGAATATAATAATATGAATATCTATATAACTATTATGCATAACATTTAGTATCGGATTTAGGTATGATACTCTGTTACTTGCACCACCCCGCACGGCTTGCCTCCTTTGACCTAAGCTACTCCCAAGTTTACCAATGAAAACTTGCAAACGCTGATCTTTACCCACAATGACAATAAACTATGAGCATACCCAATTGAAATTCTGCTTTGACTTTTACAGTGTGTTATCAAGCCGGTCACACCCCACTATAGTGAGTATTACTTCCTGTAGAGTGCAATTCAGGGCCCTTCGGCATTACGAAAAGCAGAATGTCTTTGACTACTGCAAGATCTAACAGGCAGAGGGAAAAACTTAAGTAGTTGAAAGCAGCCATTCAGTAATACGAATTTAACTAGGCATTTTCTCTATTCATGGTGAATTGCGACCTTCCGTAAATCTCTGTCTGTTGGTTGTGGTTGTTGTTTTGTTTTTATTCAACATGATCACTGTTGAATGCTTAACAGCTAACAGAAAAACCTCTTCGTTTTGCACCTCTAGTCAATGCATACCGCTTTGTAGATAGTAATAAAATTGGAATGTGTTCTTCTGCTTATAAACTAGAGTTTTCCACTAACCATGATGTTCAGGCACTGTATAGAAGAGGACATGCATATATCCTTCCCAGGCATAGGCATAAATTATAATTTCATACTGACAAGAGAACAAAACTTTCTCGCGGGGTGGCTGCAATTCAGCTATAAAATGCCAAACCACAAACTGTCAATGCCTTGAGTTTTCCTACTTATTTTCCTATATTTATATACATTTTATGCAAAAATAGAAGTACCCCAACATGTGGAGATGGAAAACTTGGAGAAACTTGCACAATTGGTGAATGCTGAACAACAAACAGCAGCCGCGACAGCAAAAATAAAAGGATGACGCTGTTTGAAAACGTTTCTTTTTTATTTATTTTTTTTTTGTGTTTTTGTTCTTCTTTATTTGTTTATTATGCATAAAATGTAAATGTAAGCCAAAATAGGCTGGCAGCGGCAAAAATAAGTAAAATGTTTATCATTAGGCAGCAGCGCGGCGGCGTTGCGGTGTTTTTTTTAATGCTCTTTTTTCTTTTTATTTTTTTGTGGCTGCAGCCGGAAGAATTCAATTGAGTGTAAGATAGACAGACGAACATTTGTGTGGCATATTCAAATGGCTTCAAGTGGCAGTAAACAAGGTCAAATGTTTGGCATGTTAGTTATGGGGTGGCAAGCAGCATGTAAACTTTTAGCAAATAATTATTTATAGGGTTTTTTCTGCTTTTCTTTTTAGGCCGAACTGATAAATTTGCTTTCAGGCAGGTCTTTGTGGGCTAAACACCAAGCCTCGCTGCGCCTTGCGTCATTCCGAACTACATAAATTTCGACTGCGCGCTCATACAATTCCCACGCGTGACCCAAAGCCACAGCCCAGTTACGCCTCAAACTAATTGCAAATTAATGACTTTCCAAAGTATGCCTGCCGCACGCAAAAAAAACAAAACAGTAAAACAATAATAATAAGTAAAACAACAACAAGCTATTAGAACTACTTTAGTTACATTTTGGCATACCATTTTCCTGTCTTTGCTTTTAGCGCATCTTAAGACAGCTAGAAGCTTGTGTGTGTGTGTGTGTGTGCTTGTATGTGCCTGAAATTCAATCAATCATTTTTCCAATTACAAGCTTGGCCCGCCAAAGCCTATATTTTTGCATGCCTAACCAAACCATTTACGTTAAATTACAGCTGAAGTAGATCGAGTAAATCGCTGCGCGCAAGCGGGACAAGGCTATTGCAATTTCTGTTTTGCGTGCTCGCTCTAATGCTTATCGCAATATCATTGCATTTGTGTGCGCTGTGTTGCTCGCATTGCTTGCGTTGCGTTCCCCATGCATGTATGTGTGCATTGATTGCCGTTTCGGTTGTGCGAATTGGCGAATCAAGTGCAAGCTGAAACAGGTTCCCATTGGACGCGCAAAAATGGCGGCAAAGACATC
>JBANCW010000123.1:8524-25484 GCA_037040085.1 Colocasiomyia kotana | reverse complement strand
GTGTGTGTGTGTGTGTGTTTGTCTGTGTGTTGTGTGCGTGCGTGTGTGTGTGTGTAAGTGTGTGTGTGTGTGTGTGTGTGTGTGTGTGTGTGTGTGTGTGTGTGTGTGTATGTGTGTGTATGTGTGTGTGTCTGTGTTTGTGTCTGTGTCTGTGTTTGTGCTCGCGTGTGTGTCTCTGTGTCTGTGCTGGCCTGTTAAGGGTTTCGATGTTGACAACAAGTTGCCGTTGCCGTTGCTCTAAGCTGAAAATATTTTCATTATAAACTTTACGACAGATTTTATACACACTGCAGAGCAGCTCTCTCGCTCACACTCGCTCTGTTTCTTTCCCCCTCTCTGTGTGTGTGTGAACGGAAACGGAAATGCACCATTAACTGGCAAGTCAAGCTTATTAGCTGCAATAAAAAATAATAAGCTTCAAAGTTATGTTGCAATTGTGGCATATACCAAGGCGGGCAACTACGCCGCACACACACACACATGTGCGTGTGCGTGTGTGTATGTGTTTTTGTGTCGGCATTGTGTCGCTTTAAGAGCAGTCAGCACTGTGGGCCAGCACTGTGGGCATATGTGACATTTGAGACTTTGTTGCTGTCCCCGCGCCCAATGCCGCATGCTACCCACTGTCTCTGCTACTTGTCTTTGTCTGCATGTGTCTGCAGTGGCACTTCAACAAAAGTGTCACACACATGCACACACACATACACACACAGACACTCACACAGAGCATAGAGTCAACTTTTTGCCTGGGTCAACAAATTTTCAACATTATTTTATTTGATTTCATTTCATGCAACAATATGTTGCTTGTCGCCTGTCAATGACTGCTGTTTGCCTCGCATTGTTGCTGTTGAAGTGGTACAGAGTAAAAGCAAATTTGATAAGTATGCCACAGACAAAGGTTTTATTTAACTTGTGTTTAAAATTTTCAATTAATTTATAATTTTTAAATTCATTAAAGAAACTTTTTTAAAATTAGAAAAAGAAAAAAAAGGTCAAACCAAATTAAAACCAAGCTTTGAGCTGAACTGAAGCAAGGAATTCCAGGCAATGTAAATTATTTCAATAAAGTGCTGCTAACAGCTACAACAGCAACAACAACAGCAATAGCTGGCCATTCAATAACAACAACAATAATAACAATTGTGCAACCACATTTCAGTTCAGCAAGCAAACAAGCAAACTGCGGTCTAAGCATTTGCACAACGTTGCGTTGTCGTGCCGTGCCGCACACCACCCCGCCCCGCCGCCCACATTCGTGGCAAGCCAGCGGAGACGACGACGACGACGACGACGACTGTCAATCAGCCCAGCTACACTGGTTAGCCATTATCGTTATACAAGTTATGCCTTGGCCAAGTCAAAGTTTTCTTAACGTTTACGAGCTTTGCCGCCTAATGGCCAACCAAGCTGGCCAAGGTGAGCAACAGCAGCAGCAAACCGCAAACGCTTTTGGACTTTGCTTTTAAGAATGAAATAAAAAGTCCACTCAAGGAGTATGCTAGACTGAGAAGCACACGACACGCACACCGGCAAACAGCCCAAAAGTATGCAACACAAAGCAGCTGGACTAAGGCTGCATGCCAAAGTGTTGAAGCAGTAGCTAAGGGGGGGCGGCGAGAGATATTTGTAGTACCCATCTAATTTTGCATATTTCTGACAAAGTCAACCATGACAAAGACAGACAGCCGCACCAATAGCAATAGCTAGATTGGGGAGGATATTTAGGCAAGTAGAGCAGCTGAGCCGGGCTTAAGTGACAGCAGAGCAAGCGCAAGGAGAGTGCAAGCTTCATGCAGACCAATCAACAGTTAGAGTAGCAGGTGGACGAATCGATGGGCAGACATGTTTGAACAGAGGCGCGAACAGTGAGACCGAGAGACAGGCGGACAGGCAGATGGAGAAACTGATGCGGTAACTGATCGGACTCGAAGGGCTCGTCTGCAGGATAGACACAGATGGAAGCAGGCAGCTAGAGAGACTGGTACAGAGATGGATATATAAACGAAGGAATGAAAAAGTAGACATGACTAGAGATGGACAGGCGGATATCACTCGGTCGATGCGAATGCACTGAGAGACAAGCGTTTAGATACAGATAAAAGCAAACAGATAGAAGATCTGATGCGGGGATAGGTACGTGGTCGTCGCTCAAGAACATTTTATTGGATGAATGGAGTGACGACAGGCATACAGATGTCTGTCTATAGACTGATAGATAAACAGACAGATAGAGAGGCAGATAGGCAGGCAGAAGAATAGACTCGCAGATAGAGAGATGGGCAGACGGGCAGGACTGGCAAGCTGACAGATAGACAAGTCACCATATATACAGATGGACAAACAAGCAGATGGACAGACAGTCAGGCAGGCAGAAAAAATAGAGAGATAGACAGCAAAATAGGCAGTCAGAGAAATGGATTGACAAACTAGCAAACAGGCAGTCTAGCAAGCAGATAGTCGGATAAACAAAAAAAGAGATAGAGAGGCAGATAGGCAGACCCACAGATAGATAGATAGACAAACAGAGAGAGAGAGATAGAGAGATGGAAAAAATAACAAAAAGGCAGATTGGAAAAATAAACGGACAGATAGGCAGACAAGCAGATGGGTCATATATAGACAGACATGCAGGTGGATTGACAAGCCAACCGACAGACAAATTGCCAGATACACAGACAGAGAAACATACAGATGGACAGACAGACAGGCAGAGAGAAAAACAGGGCCACAGATAGATAGATGGACAAACAGGTGGACAGAGAGATAGAAAAATAACAGAAAGGCAGATAGAAAAAAGATAGATACACAGATGGACTGAAGCTGCAGACAGACAGGCAAATGACCAAGTAGACAGATGGATAAATAAGAAGAAAGAAAGACAATAAGGCAGACAGAAAAAGAGAGCCACAGGATAGATATATAAAACAGATATATAGAGAGATAGATAGGTAGGCAGAAAAATAGACCCACGGATAAATAGATAGGAAAACAGAGAGATATAAAGACAACAGAGAGATAGACAGAAAAGCAGACAGAAAAAAGACAGACATGTAGGTGGATTGACAGCCAATCGACAGACAAATTACCAGATAGACAGATGGATAAACAAGCAGGTGGACAGACAGATAGGCAAAGAGAATAACATAGCCACAGAAAGATAGATAGACAAACAAAGAAAGACAGAGACATAGGAAAAACAACAGAAAGGCAGATAGAAAAAAGATACAGATACATAGGCAGACAAGCAGACAGAGAGATAGAAAGACAAATGACCAGATAGACAGATGGACGTATAAGAAGAATGAAAGAAAGTTAGGCAGAAAGGAAAAGAGAGCCACAGAAGGGAAGACATAAAAGCAGACAGATAGAGAGACAGATATGCAGACATACAAACAGACAGATAGATAGACAGAAAGGCAGACGGCAAAAAAAAAAAAACAAACATATAGATGAATTAACAGACAGGCATAGCATAGATAGATAGATGGTCAGGTAGACAGACAGATAGAAAGCAACATACATGCAGAAAGAAAGATAGATAGAAAAAAGACAGACAAGTAGATGAATTGCCAAGCTGACAGATACGCGAAGAAATTAGCAGATAGATAGATGGACAAATAAGTAAATAAACAGACGGTAAGGCAGACAGAAAAACCCACATATGAATAAGTATACAAACAGACAGATAGATAGGCAGACAAGCAGACAGAGAGATGGAAAGGCAATAGACAGACAGACAGCAAAAAAACTGACATAAAGATGAACTGACAAACTGAGAGGCAGACAGACAAACGAGTAGATAGACAGACGGACAGACAGATATACAGATAGATATACGGATAAGGCATAGCATTGTTCAGTCGATGCGGTTAGATGACTTTACTGAGTGTAGAGAGAATGGTAAGCTGACTGGTAGACAGATAGGTTGAACAAGCGACAGACAGATCGACGGATGAATGGATAAAATGGTAGATTAATGGAAAGACAGACAGATGAATATATTGCTAGAATATCTATGCAAAGGGTTTGGACTGATTGATGGACAAACGAGCAAGAATGGGCAGGCATGAAAACATGCATTAATCGATGCGGATAAAACGATAGACAGACAGATAAACAGACTGGCGAGTAGACTGACTATATATAAGTATAGAAGATGCGGATAAAATGGTAGACAGACAGATAAACAGACTGGCGAATAGACTGACTATAGAATTATAGAAGATGCGGATAAAACGACAGACAGCCAGATAAACAGACTAGCGAATAGACTGACTATATAGAATAATAGAGGAATAGACTAAACAGACTAAAAAAAAGACGTTTGAGTTGACCGACAAGGCAAAGGCATAGATGCAGATACAAACAGTTAGATAGAAGGGCTGTTGCCGTACCAAACTATAAAGGGATGGATGGCGGTCGGCGGAAGTGGACGAACAAAATGGAATACATTGATTGACAGATCAATAAGCCGATAGACGGGCATAACAACAACATCTAATCGACTCGAATTGATTGGAATAGAAAGGAAGACTGCAAGTTAGACTGAAGCGTAGGCTGACATGAACCTTGGGAGAAACCATAGAAGAGTAGGTATAGATAGATGCACGGATAGACAGAGAGGTATACACTGGACGCGTATACACTATAAGCGCTGTACAGAGAGTTTACATTAACGACTTTCGTTTGTGACATGCTATCGCTGGGGCCGACTATACCCGCTCAAACCCGATTGCTGCTGTGTGAGCGAATGTTGGTGGTATATAAAGATTTGTTATTTGTGGCAGTTAGGGGCGGCACAAAAATGGGTGTGGCAACAGGTTGTGCAGCACAAGCAACGTATATTGTTTTTGCTAATGCTGCTTTACTGCCCGGCTAAGCATGTGAAGCACACAACAACAACAACAACAACAACAGTAACAACAACAAAAAATGGGAGCGGGCAGCCGCATAATGTTGACTCTTGGCCAGGCGAAAGTTTAAGTAAATGAAGTTGAAAACTTTACTCTTAACTATGCGAGCGCCTTGGCTGGCCAACTGATTTGTGGCACAGTCAGTGGCCGAGCTGCATTTGTTGTTGTTGTTTTTTTTTTTTTTTTCATTTTCTTTTTTTTTTAACTTTGCTGCTGCTCCAGCTGCCACAATATGGAATTTCTTTTTTGCTGGTTTTCTTGTTGCCTGGGCTTGCCTTGACTTGACATGTCTTTGCCGTGGCTTGGCACGGCTTGACCTGGCCCGCTTCCATTCGGCTGCGAGCGTCTTTTGCATTTTGTTTTGGTCTTAGCCCAAAATTGTTTTTCTTCTGAGGGAAATTTTTTAAGTTTTTGCTTTGTTAAAATGCCTAAACCCAATAACAATTAGCTAATTGCCACAATTAGGTTGGCGCAGACAAAGCTGAGAAGAGAAGCAAATTTCGCGGAAAATTTAACAAAGAAAAGCATGTGGGAAATCTGTGTGGCATTTGTAAAAATCTAAACAAATTGTTTTTTAAAGGAAAATGTCTACAAATTAGGCTAATGCTGTATGGCAACTGTTGAAAGAGAACCAAAGTCAATGAATTCTAAAAAAAAAAAAAAAATATGATTTGTTGTAGGTTTGTTGCAGGGTGAAGGGGGGGAGAGAAAAGCACACAAGTAAAAGTTGTAAAGTGCATGCTAGTATGCATTAAAGATAAAAGCTGGCAACAACTTCAAAGTGGAAAATATGATACACAAGCAAAAAGCAGAGCGCAAAGGCGGGACACACACGGACACACAGATAGCTCCGGCGAGGCCATAATTTTCCACTGCGGTCTTCCATTTTTTTTTTGCCCCCCTTTTTTGGTTTTATTTTTTTTTGGTTTTTTCTTGCTTATGTTGAATGGTGCATTTTACGACTTTTTAAGTGTCAAGGCAAACAAAACTTTTGCCCTGCACAGTCACTTTATGTATTTAACGTGTTGTTCTTGTTGCCGTGCACTAGTGCTACTCGCCTGAGCACCTAAAGAAAACGATAAACTATTGAAGCAGCACCGCGCGCCCCTCCCTCCCAAAGCAAGCAAAAGGCAACAGCAGCAGACATATTTTCATTTCAACGAAAAATAAACTTTGCTTTTGAAATATTTTGCAACAAAAGCGCATTAAGCAAGCGAAACTTAATTTTATTTTTAAAGTGTATTCACACACACACACACAGACACACACACAGTCATACACACAGTCATACACACAGTCATACACACATATAGTTGTATACATATACAGCACCTAGCTAGCCTGGCAGGCAGGCAGCATCACAGTTCGCTTCCGTTTCCGCTCGTGCCGCGCTGCGGCGTCGTCGTTGGCGTCTTTTCCGTGTAGCAGCAGCAACAGCAGCAACGTACTAAGTTATCGTCCTTATTGTTTGTCACATGCATGACCTCACAATTGTGTTCCGTTCGGCGGGGCGGCGGCATAAAGTGGCTTGCTACAAGCAAGCACAAGCACTGGCTGCATTGCAGCGAGGCCGGAAACGGAAATGGCATAAGTTGTTGTCGCCTAGCATTTCACACGTAAGTCCGTTCATTGAACAATAAAATGGTGGAGCAAACGACAAGTATGCCGACTATGTCTATGCAGCGCTTGGCGTTGCGATCATAAAAACTCATAAAAGAAAACCAATGCAGCAGCAGTAGCAGTGTGTATGTGTGTGTGTGTGTGTGTGTATGTAGGTGTTGGTATTTCAACTGCAGTGGCAGCAACCTTTGATAGAGAACTTCTGCTGGCTAGTAATGCATACAGCAGCACAACATGCCACAGTCATTATGCCTTTGGGTGGCCAATCTTATAGACATTTCCCACAGGGGGGCTGCGGGGCCGTATATAAATTAGCCCAAGCCAGCTAGACACAAGAGTGAAAAGCAAAGTTTTTCCAGCATTTGGCTATTTCTATTTCTATTTTTTTTTTTTTCAATTTTTGTTTCTTTGCTGATTCAAAGTTATTGTTTGGCTGTTGGAAAGTTTTCTTACTTCTGTTTTTTCGAACAGTGAGCGAAAATCCAATAATGGCTGTGCGCACTTTTCTGGCAGATTTACGCACACACACACACACACATACACAGAGAGACGCACGCATGCAGCAGCGTTTCGGTTTGCTTTCAAATACTAATCTATGGGGTCATAATTGAAAAACTAACGGTTTTTCTAACGAGTTTTTCGTGCTTTTACTACAAGTGTGCGTATTGTGCGTTCCGTCTTCACTCTGTGTGTACGTGTGTGTGTGTGTGTGTGTGTGTGTGTGTGTGTGTGTGTGTGTGTGTGTGTGCGTATGTGCCCGCCAGTTACTCTTGCTGACCGCCGCCATTTGTGCTTGTGTATTCAACGGCTGGGCAATAAAGTGCAACAAGCATTTTTTGTTTGCCTTGCTCATATTTTTGCCGACTTTTCTACGCATTTTTGTTACCAATTTTTCTATTTCACTTGCAGTGTTGTTGTTGTTGTTGTCCTGGTTGGCTTGCAAAAGTGGAAGGCAGCGCTACAGCAAACGGAACAAGGCATATCGAAATTGGAAGCATTGTGTAAAGTTTGTGTGAAACCCATTGAAATCGTTATGCTACTTACTCTGCTATTGATGGTGGTGATGCTTGCCCGGCTTTGCTCGGTATAAAGGCTGCTAGCACAGACAGCAAAGTAGTTGCTTGATATTTTTGATGTCAAAGTTAAATCGTTATGCTACTTACTCTGCTATTGATGTGCTTGTGGTTAACATAGTTTAGTACCAGCTGCTTGCCCGGCTTTGCTCGGTATAAAGGCTGCTAGCACAGACAGCAAAGCATTTTTATGTGTCCAAAAATTTGATGTCAAATTAAAGCTGAAGATGCAACTTTTAATGTTTAATATTATATTTTTTGAAATTATATTTTAATATTAAAGTTTTATAAATGTTAAAGTGTTAAATATTACATATAAATCCCATATAAGCAGCATAGGTTCAGCTAATCTGAAGCTGATTTATATTGTTAGCTCTGGATCTACAGCTGTGCTGTTCGTTTGACTTTAAACCTTTGACTTTGACTTTGAGATTTTACTTGACTTTGGGATTTTACTTGACTTTGAGATTTTAATCCAAAATAAAAACGGATAGGCAACTATAGTACCCTTTAGATTCCTATGCGATATAGACTATAATTAGAATTAGAAGCTCAAATGATAATATGTATCTAAACTGATATATATAGAGTATAATTAGAGATACGAGTCGAGGAAACTTGTGCCCAGAGAATTTGAATTTAAGCGGACAATATTTCATGATTTTTCTTCTATTTTCTTTGATAGGGTTGGAACGGATAACAAATTGCGTAAGCGGATAAAGCAGTGCATATTTTCAATCAGCGGATAACTGATGCAGGTAGTGCACACTGCAGGTCTTCTAAGCAATTATTTGTAGGTATTCCCTTGGCTTTATCATCGTAAATCCTCTGTAGAGGGCTACGTTACTCTATAGTATCGTAGTGCTGTTAATGCTTGAGTGTAGATTAGAGGTTTGACATTAAAATTTGATTTTATAAATTGTAAATTCGGTTAAACATAATTTTTTGGAAGCAGACTATTCATGGATAAGTTGCGGATAGATTTCTTGATTTTCGCAAATGTCTAAACCAATTTATAAATCAAAAACTAAATAACTATTCAATATTCTGAAGGACAATGCCGCTCTGACTGTTTTCCATAATCACTTCTATAGTAATTTCTAATAAGTTAATGTTATATAATTAAATACTTTAGAAAGAAGTTATTGAAAAATATCGGGCTTTCCTTGCATGTTTGTGCTCTATTTCCCGCTCAACTGAGCGCGCTCATTCCGTTCTCATTCAACTTTAATGCGGAGGCTCTGTCAATGCCTGCAGCTGCCCTACTCGGCTTGGGAGCCTTTGAACTCTAAGCCTACTATAATGACTCAGTGCTATTGAATGTGCTGCCAACAGCTATAAACTGAAATTTTGTTGCCTGCTTTCTACACTTTTTGCCTGGCTGTATTTCAATTTCAGGCTATCAAAATGTTTGCCTCAGCAGCTGCAGGTACCGCGTATTTGCACATATTTCAATGCAACTCAGCAGAGACAACAGTAACGGCAAATGGGGAGGGCAACAAAAAAAAAAATAATAAAAAATAAAAAAAATCAGCATGAAATTGAAAAAAAAAATATGATGACACCTTCATTGCAAGCGGAAACAATAGCAATGCCAGTTTTGTCGCTGAGCCGCCACTACGAGTAATGCTGAGCCATCAAACAGTTTGGTTTCTGACTGCACAGAATTTGCTTTTCAAGAACAAAAAAGCAAAACCAAAAGGCCGAAACCAACGATAATTTGAAAATTCGTTTGAAAACATTCGCAGCGCAAAAAAAAAATGGAAAAAACGTACAAATAAAAAACCAAGCACGAAAGTGGCTTAATGCGAATGCTGATAGCCAATTTTAAAGCGAAATGCACAAACACACAAACGCACACACACACACACACAATAAAGCACACAAGCGGTTTCGCGGATTTTCGGTAGATTTTGTTTTTTTTTGCTGTTTCTAGTTCGGAGCGATGAGTTTTGGCACGCACTGTAGGGTAGCAGGGCAGGCTAGCGTGCTTTTATGAAACTGTTTGCTACACTTGATGTAATAGAGAAGTCAATTACCGCCAGACACTAACACTTAGTGCTGAGCTTAGCAAGAACAATTCAAGCGGCTACTAACCAGTCAGCAGAGATAATCTCTAAGCCTTGAACTTTTGGTAGGCTTAGGCTAAATTACATGGAAGCGTCGAGCTACAATAGTTCAAACAGCTCGTTCTTTTTACAAAATGCGGTAAATCTATTATTGAAATTATAATTTGCATCTATAGAAAGTTATTTCCAATCCAGCTTTGCTGAATCGAGCCTTATTAAACTCTATAAAAAATTAAAAAATTATATTCAAAAAAAAAAAAAAAAAAACATTTATTAGATCCAAAGCGCGTTTCAGTATCTGAATAAAATGTTTAATTATTTTTATTTTGATTTGAATTTTTATTATTTTTATTTATTTTTTTTTTGCCTTGCGTAGTTTCTCAGACATGCAAAAATATTAATAAGAATTCTAAAAAGCCAAGCCAGCGCGAGTCTTATCTATGGAATGGAAACCGAGTTTTATTTTAAAAATGATTATTGCTTGATGCTTGTTTATATTGATTACGATTATTAAAATTTTGAAATATTATTTTTTGCACGAATATAATGATTAAGAATCCTAAAATATTGCTCAAAATTGCTGGTTATCATTAATGAAAATTCGGGCAACCCATACATTCCCTAATGTATAAATTTATTATATAATTAGTAACACCTGGCGTGCTCCCTTTATTCAGTTTTCCTCGGTATTCTTGCTGCTCAATAGATCAGCAGTGCATATCCCAACGGCTTTCAATTTAACTACTTCCTGCTCACCTGTTTCTAAGGCTCTGCTAGCTTTTCTATTACTGGATTCAGGTGTAGATCGGGCCTCAGAATTATTGTTTGTTTATGTTGTTTCAGATTTTGTAATAGAATAAGCCCTAAATATAGCTTTTCTCTCACTGAACTCATCTTTTGAAAACGCCCCAAATTTCATATAGTTTTAGAGTAATTTTATTAATTAAAATAAGAAATTTTCTATATTTGTTTATTTTTTTTTTTTAATTTGTATGCATTATTTATAAATTGATATTTTACATTTTTTATTTAATATTTTATGTATTAGTTTAATTTTGATCATGCTTATTTTTATTTATAATAATAAAGCATTTTTATTATTTATTTATATTTTATATTATGTTTTATTCATATTTTATATAATTGCTTAATCTTTTTGAATGTTCATTTTTATTTATAAATGTATTATTATTATTATTATTTATATTTTGTATTTCTATTTTATTCATAATTTATATATTTGTCTAAATTTGTTGAATTTTTTTAAATGCTATTATTTATTTATATTTTATATTTCTTTTTTATACATATTTTATATATTTGTTTAATGTTTTTGAATTTTTATTTATAAATGTGTTATTATTTATTTATATTTTATTAGTTTTAATTCATATTTTATATGTTTGTTTAATTTTGTTGAATGTTTGTTTTTATTTATAAATTTATTATTATTTATTTATATTTTATATTAGGTTTTATTCATATTTTATATATTTGTTTAATTTTTTGAATGCCTATTTTTATTTATAAATGCATTATAATTTAATTGATATTTTATATTTCTTTTTTATTCATATTTTATATATTTGTTTAATGTTTTTGAATATTTATTTTTATTTATATTATTTATTTATTTATATTTTATTTATTTATATTTTATATTTCTTTTTTATTCATATTTATATTTGTTTGTTGAATTTTGCGAATGTTTATTTTAATTTATTTTATTATTATTATTTTTATTTTATATTTCATTTTTATTCATAATTTTGTATTTGTCTAATTTCGTTGAATGTTTATTTTTATTTATAAATTCATTATTATTTAACTGATATTTTATATTATTTTTTATGCATATTTTATATATTTGTTTAGTTTTTTTGAATATTTATTTTTATTTATAAATACATTATTATTTCTCTATATTTTATATTATTTCCTTGAAATATGTTTTTTTTACATTTTTTAAACTGTTTTGAATGTTTAAGAGGCATCTGCCTGGCTTGGCTTTTTACTACTGATACACACTGACAAATTTTGCCTTATGATGATACGCCCCCTCAATTTGCTTAATTTATATATCTAACATTCCCAATATTATATTGCATAGCCAACTGTCCAGTAGTTAAGAGCAAACCGGCACTCAAGGCCACTTTTTGAGGCAGCCTTCGTAGAAATATTGATCTCAGAATTTGGCAAACTTTGATGTTTATCTTAAGCGCAGGCAATTTGACCTTTTTGTGTTTATCTCTTCAGCGATTTTTACTTGCCGTCGCTACTTTTAATTCTCTGTTCTATTTTAAGCTTGAGAATCTACTGAACAGCTGGAATCTCCTTGTATTTTTATATCCCCGTGTATAGGTATGTATTTTTACACACACAAGCGAATTTCGCTGTTGGAGCGCAATTTTCGCTGGCCAGCGAGCCAATTCAAGGCGCTGCCTGCTGCACACTTCTGCCTGAATTGTCACGGTTATACTGTTATTGACATTCCTAGCGCTTTTTCAATTGCACACACACACACACACACATGCACAGCATAGGTAGAGCAAAAAAGTAAAGATTTATTTATTTGTCTGTCAAGTGTAAGCTGCACATAGCTCAAATTACCTGCACAAGTGGCACGCATTAAATTAAATACCTTTTGGTTGTTGCCATTAAATTAAACGACAAGTGAAGCCAACTGGTATGGAAAAGAGTGAAACACGCACACACCCCCGCACACCCCCCACACACCCCATATATATAGTATATGCTGAAACAAGTGGACGCTCTGTGCAACGCAGAGAAGAAGAGAAGAAAAAAGGTAAAAACATTTTACGCTTGCTCCAGCTGGCCACAAAAAGCCAAACAAAATGGCGTCAAAAGAAAATTCAATCAATTCGCACGTGACATGCTTATTTTTTTGCTTTTATTTATTTAATATCTGCATTTTATTTTATTTATTTTCGCCTTCATCCGCCTCCATTTGGCTATTTAAACAAGCAACTCGGCCAAGGACTGCCTACCGTAAGCGGCAATCGGTTGCAGTTGCAAGCAGATTTTTAATATGCAAAAGTGCAACAAATGTTGCTGCATTGCCGCTAGACCGGCTACTAATACGCTGTCTGGAAGCAACAATTTGTGGCATTGCTTTCGCAGCCCGCAGGGCAGTGCCGCCTGCCGTATGCCCTTTGACACAACAATGTCAGCGCCTGTTAGCATTACAAAATTACAAAAACAATATAAAAAATAAATAAATAAACAATAAAGGCGTCCAAACAAGTAGCTGCGACCACAGCAACGCCAACAACAACATCTTGTTAGTTACACTCAACGAGGCAAAAAGCTTATTCAACTGAAATTGGGGGGCAGTTCTAACAAGCCAAGCAAATCAGAAATAAAAAATGAAAATAAAATAAAAGCAGCACAAAACAAGTCAGAAACTAGTAAGCGTGTTGTATTGGCGGAATGCTCGACTACAAAAGACCCAGCACAATATACGCCGTAGCCTAAAAATATGCTACACATTTTCATGCAATGACTTTTAATTCTTGGAAGACATCCTTTTTTTTTTGTTTTTTTTAGTTGTGCTTTATCGATATTCAATCAGCTTAATATTTGGGCTATAATATTATTTTTATCTAAGCTTATTATTCACTCAGTGTTCGGCATCTCTGCTTCTTCTACTCTGGTGGCTGTCTTCACTTTGCCACTGCTCTTTTTCTGATGCGTCCACTTTCTATGGGAGCATCTAGGAACGTCTACGTCGATAGACGTTAGGTCGATATACGATCTTCTTTTGAGTCTTCTTATCTTGCAGTTAAGCTGCTATTTTGTTGTTATGCCTCACTAGCCTTTCTCTGTACTTTGCTGCGTAGAGCTCTGTTCAGGCTTCCACCTCACCTAGCCCCAGATCCCTATGTAGTGTCGTATTTCTTATAAACCAACTCCAGTTATGTATCTGCGTGTCTTGTTCTATAATATTTTCATCTTTTTTCTGTTAGTTGTGGATGCTATTCCCCATATTTGTATGCCATATCTCCAGGTTGGTGCTATGACAGTGTTGTATACCGCTCCTTTGCATCTGAGCAGAGGGGACTGGTCGGTTTTAGAATCCAGCTTGGCTTTTAGATTTTTGCTTTACACCGTTTTATGACGTTGTCATAAAATAAACAAAATTAACTAGATTTATAGGAGGTATATTACCCTTAAATATAATATATTAACATACTGAGTGTAGGCCTTTTATTGAGCAAGAATTTCTAGACCCAGACCCGCTTCAGGTGATCTTGCGGGTGGTGGCGCGTTAGTCTTCTGCTCACACAGCTGCAGTTACAGTTAATACCTCCTAGGCATCTGGCTAGACTGTTTGGGTGAGATCCAAGTCGCTCAGTATAGCTTTTGGCAATCTCTGGGATATTGTCACCAATTTTCGATACATGGAAATCACGCTCAATGTTCCTGGTCCTTATGTACCAAGCAGATCCAGAGATTTTCCCAGAGACTTCGCTGGCAATACTCGGAGTTTGTTGAGTTGTACTTTGGCAGCAATTTCATATACCTCTATGGAGTAGAGAAGACTAGGAGCTGGAATGCATTTGTATATCCTGACAAGGGACAGCTTTTTATTTTGAGGTAAGCAGCCATAACATCCTTTTAGTTTTGTGTTCGAATGCGTGCTGAAATGGCTTGAAATGATTCTGGCTTCTGTCCAGGATAACTTCCAAGTGTTTATGCGCAGGTTTATTCCGCAAGCGAACATGTATTTTGAGGCTTAGGGGCGTGGTGCAGAAAAATTGTGAACGCCAGAATTCGTCCCTTCATTTTAGCACCCTAACTATCCTAACTATGGGCACATACGACGAGAAGATTGGGTTGAGTATGGGTCCTAGAACACGGCAGATGATGTGATAAAAGCCACAAGTTCTATTAAGTCCTATTACTCTGAGTTCGGTTCCCTTGGTGAATTTAAAAAACTGGCTGCTACGAATACCATAAAAGTGAGTGGGCGTGGCAAAAAAACTTTCATCAAGGAGATTTTGGACATTACTTAAAGAGCCTATGTATTGAACTTGGGGACACTCTAAGAAAAATGCTGACCAAGCATTAAAATGATCTAATTTTGGGGGCGTTGGGTTGAGAGCGTGGCAAATAGTCACAGTCCAAATAGCCATTGAATTATGAGCGTTAATTGCGGAGGCGGCGGAGTACATGTGCCAGGTTTGAGTTAAAGTTCTGGGATTAGTTCAGGCTACAAAACAAATTCGGTGATTCTAGCTTTTAAAGTATGAGATCGAGTCGTTTCTATGCACGGACAGACGCACGGAGATCGCTCAGTCGACTCCGGCTACGCATACTGATAAAAAATATGTCTACTTTGGTGGTCTGCCACTCCTGCTTCTGCCTGTTACGTACTTTGGCACAAATCGAATAGACCCTTGGACCAGTGGGTGCCGGGTCTGCAGGGCATACAATGAGAAAAATATGGTATAGACATTTTGAGCGAGAATGCCCAACAAGCTGTGCATACATTTATTGTGCCTCTGCGAGCTGGTATTTTATTGGCCGCTGGTTGTGAAATCGTGGCCTAAAACATTGGTGTCAAAATAAATACAATCAATTTGGATTGTGTGCGTCCGTTGCTGCTGCTGTCGCTGCTGTTGTTGCCGCTAGTCCCACTGCTGTTGCCCTTACGATAGCCGCTGCCTCCATACCCAGCCAACTCTCTATTGTTGCTGTTGCTGTTGCTGCTGCTCTGGCTATGGCTGCCACTGTTGCCTCTGTTGCGTCTGTCGCTGCCTGATACTCCCTCTGCTGCTGCGGTTTGTATACATTTGGCTGTTGCCACTGATTCAACTGACGCTGCTGCCGCTATTTACTGGCGTTGCTGTTTCCGTTATTGCTAATGTTGCTATTCTTCATATGATGTTGCTGTTGCAGCCCTTGGCTTTGGTGTTGTTGTTGTGGATGTTGCTTGTCCCATCTTTTGCTGCGGACTTTATATACTTGGCTGTCGCTGTCTCTGATTTAGTTGATTTTGCCAACGCTATTGTTGCTGCGCTTTCTCTTGGCGTTGTTGCTGTTGCCGATATCGCTTGGCTATTGCTACCTCTGGTTGTTGTTATTGGCTGTCATTGCTGTTGGCGTTGTTGTTGCTGCCTATGCTGTAACTGCCACTGTTGCTGCTAATGTTGTTGCTCTGCTGCTGTTGCTCATACCTTTGATATTGCTGTTAGTTAGGCTGTCGCTTCCTCTGTTGTTGCTGCTGTCGCACGCAGACACTTGCCAGTTATTACCTCTCTCTTAGCTGATGTTGCTGGCTTCATTGTTGCTGCTGCTGCTGCTTCCTCTGCTTTTGCAACACCTACTTCTGCTGTCACTGCGGTTGCTGCCTTCACTGTGCTTCCTGCTGTCGCTGCTGCTAAACATGCTCAATTGCTGCTTGCTGCTGCTGCTGTTGCTGTTGCTGCTGCTGCTGCTGCCTCTGTCATTTCTGTTTGTGTTTGCTCTGCTTTGACCCTTGTGTCACAGATTGATAATTTAATTCAATTCGTTGTTGTCATTAAAAGTGCTTGCCAGGATTGTTCTTGGGCTTGGCTGTGTTGTCACACCGACTTTATACATGCTGTTGTTGTTGTTGCTGTTGCTGTTTGTGCGCCTCCCACTTCACACCAAGCAAGTTTGACAACAAAAATGTTAATTTGAAATAATGTGACAAAACCGAGCACGTCGCCAGCAGCGGCAGCAACAAGAATTGTAAGCAAAGCCACAGCTAATCGCCATGGCACAAATCCAAGAGCTCACCCACGCACACGCACACACACATACACAAACACACACACACATAGTCCTTCAATAGCAAACAATCAATGGGCTGGCATGTTGTGATTTTCCTTTTGTGTTTTGATCTTTTTTTTAAAACAACATTTTATTCGCTTAGCCAGACCCAAGCAATTTGGTGGCGGTGCTGCCAACTCGACTTAAATGCAGCTTACTTGTATAAAACAATTTGGCAAAATTTTAAAATAAAAAATAGCTCCATTTGCAGGAGGAAAATGCAAAAAAAAAATTTTGAAAATTTTAAAATAAATGAAAATTTATGAATTCAATTTAATTCGAAAATTCGTTGTTGGTATCCGAACAACTGACAGCAAATTTTAAATTTGTCTAGTCTAGTAATAGCCAGAACTAGCTTTAAAATAGCTGAATTGTCGACAATGGTAATTGCCTTTTTACAGTCAAAAATTGTTATCGCTCTACCTTTAGCTGAATATTTCTGTACAGTTTTTGCTTTAGCTAT
>JBANCW010000121.1:2004-12427 GCA_037040085.1 Colocasiomyia kotana | reverse complement strand
AGTTTCAATGCCATCTACGATGAGGTTAAGCAACTTGCTCTCGGTGCTACACCTGATGAATCCAATGCTCTCAATGATGCATACACAGCATTGGTTGTCAATTATCAGAATCTAGAAACAAATATGCTGCAAAAGAAGGCTGCACTGGAGAAATGGACAGAGCTTTTAGGTTGGAAGCACGATACAGAATCTCATCTCAACTATCTGAAGCATCAATTGGACAAACCAGAGACTCCCGCTGCCGAAGAACTGAAGAAAGTTATTGCTGAAATTGATAATTTGGGTCAGGGTCTTAGCTACTGGAAGAATCAAGCTAAAGAAATCGATGAAAATCCGGCAATACAATTGCGTGATGTGCTCACACGTCGTCCGCTAATTGCCACACAAATAGTCAACGATATAGAGAATAAACTGGAAAATCTTAAACTACGGTCGCAGAATCAGAAACAGCAGGTCGAGCAAATGACTGTGCGCAAAGATAAATTTCATGCTCTAGAGCATAACTTTGGCAAATCGTTACAGGAGAATCGTGCCAAGTTAGACGAAATTTTAAAGCAACATCCCAACTTAAACAACATTGATCAGATCATTGCTGATTTGGTTGCTCTTAATGATGCACTTAAATATCAATCGGAACTGAAAAACCGCATACATGATGAAGGTTCAATGTTAATGCGTGAGGATATTGGTAGCATGCCTGCCATCCAAGAAACTCTACTCATACTGGATAAGAACTACGATTCGCTGCAAAATGAAATTTCCGATCGCATACAGAAATTCAATCTTATTAGCCAAGCACTGCGCGAGTACGCCGAATCTAAGGACAAATTTTCAAAAGAATTGAAGAAAGCCGAAGATTTGTTCAACTCGATACCACAGCAGCCACGTGATGAAACCGAATTGCATCAGGCATCTGAAAAGACACGAAAGACTATGGAACAAATACGTAAATCCAAAATAAATCTCGACGAACTGGAACGTCGTGGAAACAATGTGGCTAAATTATTTAACGCCATCGGTGAGCCAGTGCCACAAGAAGTACTTCAGGAAGTGGCTGCTGCAAAGCAAAATTGGCAAAATGTACATGACAAAACTGCTAAGAATGCTCATGTTTACGAAACGGAGGCAGTTATTTGGTCGCAGATTGAAGACGCTAAAAAAGATCTGCTGCCTTGGTTGTCGGAAACCAATCAAGGATTGTGCGATGCGGCCGATAATACAATTGAGATCGAATTTGGCCCTATGCGTTTAAGTAAATATCGTACTGAATTGCCTTCCTACCAAGCACTCAAAGGTGCTATTGCTGAAAAGACTAAAGATTTGGTGAAGATCAACAAGGGTGCCGAAATACCTGCACTTCAAGTGCTTAATAACTTGCTTAACGAACAATTCGCTGAAGTGAGCCGCAATGCGGAACGCTTAAGTGCAGTGACTACATCATTCAATGATCAGGAACAGGAGCTGCGTAAACGCACCAAGGCTGCTGGTGAACAAGTAAGCAAATTGAGGGAACAGCTCATAAAATGTGATGACATGTCTGGTGATAACAATAAGATTACGGAACGTCTGCTACAGTGTCGTGCACTTCGTGCAGAACTTGATACGAGCGGAAACGAAATTGACAATATCAAGCAAAATGTCGATGAGTTGCGAAACTTGTATCCAACGTTCAATGAGTCTATCATACCAAAGGAGTTGAATAATGTGCAGAAACGCTATGAGGGTGTTGATCTCTATGCTAAGAAGATCGAAAGTTCACTCTTGCAGTTCCTTAAGAAATTTCATGCCGATAAGGTAAACATGTTGAAGCGCATTATAGCCACACAACGAGAAAAGGTAGCTTGGTGTCAGCCTGAATCGTCTAGTGATAAATACAATTTGGATGTGAAGAAATCATCACTGCAAGAAGTAAGCAAGAGCATTAATGATTGTAAGGCGCGTCATGCAGAAACGCTAAAGTCCTTAGAAATGCTGAAAGCTGTTGAATCACCACATAATCTGGTTGAACTTAATAACGATGCCGAGCTCCTCAACAAAGAAATGCATGCGTTACAAGATAGTTTCGATAAAATTAAGGGCATTCTGGATGAAAACGTTGATTTGTGGGCACAGTATGAGCAGTCAAATGATGAGATCTCCAATTGGTTGCGTGACGTAGAAGGACGTATTAAGGCAGAGACAAGTAGTCAAGTAAATTTGCCAGAGGCGCCACAAAAATTGCAAGAATTTGCCGTTCTCCAACAAGATGTAATAGCTCATGAGCCAGTTATCAATAACTTGATGCTGACATCACAGCAGTTGATTGAAAAGAATCCTGAAGCACGTATAGGCCAATTTGTGACGCATCTGGCGCAACGTTATCAAACAGTTGCCAAGAGCCTTGCCTCTTACATTGACAAAATACGTGGCGCTCAGTTGGCAAATTCCAATTTCGCCAAAGCATCGAAGGATTTCAATGAATGGTTTGGTGATGCAAGGATTGAGTTCCAGGAACTTGCACGGATGGGCTCACCTGGGTCATCATCAGCGACCGCTCAGCAATTGCAAACAATTAAGAACTATCTGAAAACCTTTGATAATGGTCAATTACTATTGAACAATGCAGTCGATATTGGGGAATCATTGTCCCCGGTAGTTTCGGCCGAAAATCGTGAGCACATTCGTGCCGATTTACGTCAAATGCGTGAAAAGTACGATTATCTACGTGACGAGGCCAATGCACTAATGCAACAAGTTGAGGGTGTACTAATACAAAAGACATCCATTGAAGAAAGTTACACGCAAGTCTCGCATTACTTGAACGAATCCAAAGCCAAGGTTACCGGCGGTGATGACTTATACCCGACTTTGCCGGCGAAAAAGGCAGCACTACAAAACTATAAGATTCAGTTGCAGGAAATTACTTTGCATAAGAATGCTTTAAAGCAACTGCACGACAAAGCTGTCAATCTCTGTGACGATGAGTCGGAGCGTAAAACTGATGAATCGATTCAGGAATACAACAATTTATCAAAGAAAATATCAGATCGTATTGCAATCGTTGGAAATCATGTGGTTAAGCATGAAGCCTATGATCAAGTTCTAGAGAAAGCACAAGATTGGTTAAACACAATTAAATCTGAGGCCATTGACATATTGAATGAAACCACATTCGAAAAAGAGGGTGCCGAAGAGAAACTCATTGTCGTTGAGAATTTGTTGCAACACAAGCCAGAGGGTGATTCTATTTTCGATACCTGTCATAAACTATTAGAAACTGTGCTTACTCAAACACATCCAAGTGGTCATCCAGTACTGCTAAAGGGCTTCGAGGAACCCAAAAGAGCATGGGATGAATTTATGACACTCTGTCAGGATTCATTAGTTAAACTCAAGCAATTGTGTTCAAAGTGGGATGAATTTGACTCGATCATTGAAGACTTGGATAACTGGATGAAAAACGTCGAATCTGTAGTGAAAAATCAGAATCTGAAGAGCACTGCTGATACCAAGAAGGCTCATTTACAGCAGTTGCAAGACATATCTAAGGACATTGAGCAACGTGGCACAGCCATAAATGAGTTAATGGAACAAGGACGTGAAATCGAAGGTGAAACTGATTTGAATTTAAAATTGTCCCGCCTGAATACTCGTTATCAAACATTGAAAAATCTGTGCAAGGAATCCATTGGCAAGTATGTGAACTATGTCAAGGACCATGAGGCCTTTGACAATGATTATGAGACCTTCACACAAAATCTACATGCTGCCGTCAATGATTTAGCTAAGTCCAATGAAATCGTTGGTGATCAGAGCGTATTGCAAGATCAACAGAATAAGCTGCGTGAGATGGCTGATAAACGTATCACGGATTCGACTGTGTTTGAAAGTTTGATTGATCGCGGAGAAAAGTTGTACGGACATACCAGCCCCGATGGACGTGAGATCATACGGCAGCAACTACGTACACTTCGCACAATGTGGGATAACTATACGGACGACTTAAATTCCGCTACACAAAAGATAGATCAGTGCCTTTTACAGTTCAATGAGTTTAGCATTGCACAGGATCAGCTAACCAAGTGGTTAAAAGACGTTGACAAGGCCATGCAGAGTCACACTGAGCTGAAGACAACGCTGCAAGAGAAACGCGCCCAGTTGCAAAATCATAAGCTGTTGCATCAAGAGATTACCACTCACAATGTGCTGGTGGATAATGTATGCGACAAAGCTCAGTTACTTGTAGATCAAATAAAGGATAATTCACTTAATGTATACCTGCAATCAATTAAACAGCTATTCCAAAATATTGTGCAAAAATCTGATGAAATACTGCACAATTTGGAGGATTGTGTGCAGAAACACAATGAGCTGAACAATGCTCTTTGTGGAGCAAAGACCTGGATCTCAAATGAAAAGGCAAAGCTTTTAGAGTGCGATGATGCTTATGGTGAAAAATCCGACATTAAGCGGAAGATCGAAATATTGGGCCAGCTTGCACAAAATAAGCCACAGGCAATGAAGCTAATTACGGAAATACGTGCACAATTTCACAAGGTTAAGCCCACAACTTCGGAGAAGGGCAATGAAGTGTTGGATAAAGAAATTGGTGAGCTTGAGACTACAATGAAGAGTCATTTTGATGATATTGAGGGCATAGAAGGAAAACAGAAGGATGTATTAGCGCAATGGGACAAATTCGAATTGACATTGGAAGAACTCACCAAATGGTGCCGTAATGCTGAAGCTGTATTCCGTGAACAGCAACTAAAATCAACCTTGCAAGAGAAGCTCGAACAATTGGAGAAATACAAGATAGAGCGTGAATTGATCTTGCAAAAGGAGAAAGAAATCGATGCTTTTGGTGATGCCGCTCATGCCTTGCTTAACAACTGCGGGGCGGATCGATTGAAAACGTTGACAACGCAAATCACAAACCGTTATCAACTGCTGCAGGTTTTAAGCAAAGAAGTTGTTAACCGCTGGTCCAATTTGGTTGATGATCATCAGTTCTATCAAGACAAATACAATGAGATCGATTTGTGGTTGCAGCCAATAGAGACACAACTGGAAAAGGCTCTAAAAGACGAAGCTACACAGAGCTCAAACATTCTTCAAGTTTTACTTTCTGAAAAGGATCAGGCTGAAAATTTGTTTGCTGCTTTGAATGCTGCCGGTGAGAAGGCATTGCCAGAGACCTCCACTCAAGGTCGTGAAAAAATACGTAAGGATTTGCGTGACATACGTGATCGTTGGGACAAACTTGATGGAGGAATTCGCAATCTGCAAAAACGCCAAGAAGCGCAAAGTGTGCAATTATCCAGCTATCAAGATATACTGGGTCAGACCGTCAACTGGCTAGATCAAATTGAGAAGTTGTTACACAATGAAAATCCATCCAGCTGGACAAGTGCACAGGAAATACGCTCAAAATTGTATAAATATAAGACGACCAACCAGGACATTAACTCACACAAACGTATTGTGGAGGCTGTCAATGAGAAGGCAGCTGCGCTGCTTAATGGCTCACCTCCAACAAATGCAGATGAAATCTCGAAGGCTGTTGCTGAAATGAATGAGCGCTATGAGCAAGTGGGACAGGACTGCACCAAGTTGGTTGCTGACTTAGATTCTGCCTTCGATGTCTATCAGCAATTCAGCGAAATACAAAAGGCACAGCAAGACTATCAGAAGAATCTCTGGGATCGTTTGACTGGCTACTCTGATTATTCAGGCAATAAGGCTGCTCTGCAAGCGCGTCTGCAAAAGATAATTGAAATTCAAGACGCTTTACCTGAGGGCGTGACCAAGTTAAAGGCGTTGGAAGAACACATTCAACATAATACAAGCAATATACCAGCACGCTCTAAAGAAGCTATGACACGTGACTTAGCCAACTTACATGCCGATTTCGAGAAGTTTGGCGTTTCGCTGAGCGATGTTAAGAGCGGCCTTGAAAATCGTTTGCAACAATGGAACGATTATGAAATAAATTTAGACAGATTGATTACCTGGCTGGGTGAGGCAGAAAATGCGTTGAAAAATTACAATCCCAAGGCCTCATTGGAAGAAAAAGAAGAACAGTTGAGCCGTTTTCAGAATTTGTCACAAAGCTTGCGTCAGAATGAAGCCGACTTCGATAAGATGAAAGACGATACCTCAGAGTTGGTGCAAAGTTCAGGTGAAACCAGAATTGCGGTTAATGTGCAACAGGTGTCATCCCGATTCCAGTCGATTCAGGCTACAGCTAAAGAAATTCTTAAGAAATGCGAGCAAGCTGTTCAAGACCACATTCATTATAATGATAAGTATAAGCAATGCTCTGATTGGTTGGTTAGTGCAAATGCCAGATTTGATGACTGCAACGATTTGTCGCATGTTGGTTCTCGTGATGAACTGCTAAGGAAACAAATTATCATACAAGAGCTGTTGGCACAGCACCCGAGCGCCACTTTGCTTCTCAATGCCACTGTAGAATTTGGAGAGAAATGTTATGGCTCCACAGCTACTGATGGTCGCGATGCCATACGTAGTCAGCTCGATGAGTTACAACAGATGTTCGAACAGTTGTTTGACAACGTCGCTATCACAGCTCGTAAGATTCAAGATAAAATGTCGAAGTGGTCTGGCTTCGATGAAATTGCCGATAAACTGAAGGCATGGTTGGATGAAATAGAACCCAAATTGCCTGCTGAAATCGAACTTAAGACTACGCTGGACGAAAAACGCACCAAGTTGCAGTCATATCGTGACATTCTCAATGATATTAATAATCATTTAGTTGAAATTGCAAATCTACAAGAAATTGCCGCTAATTTACCTGAGAAAACGGAGCATGTAGAACAAATCTTGAAAAGTGTTACCGATAGATTTGGCAAGCTACAGAAACGCGCTCAAAGCTACGTTGAACGATATGAGGGCATCGTTAGCGCCCATCAACAATACTCCAAGGCCGTCATGGATGCTCAGGAATTTATTGATGCTACGCTCAATACTGTACACTATTGGGGTGACTTGGACTTGGAGCAAGTTTCATTGCACACAAATCTTGATCGACTGAAGAACCTCAAAGCTAGTCTGACGGATGAGTTTCCACGTGTTGATCAAGTGCGTGCTTTGGGTGAAAAAGTCATACCCGGCACTATTGATGTGGGCCAGGTGAACATTAAATCTCAAATCGATACAACACAACAAGAATGGGAAGGATTGTTATCAGCTATAGCCTCTACCATCGAAGCCATTGAATCTCGTTTGCAACAATGGAATGAGTATGAACAACTGCGTGATCAGTGTTTGGCTTGGATACGCTACACCGATAATAATTTGCATGCTATTGACTTAAAAGAAGATCTGCCTAAGAAACGTGCCCAGTTAGATGAATTAAAGGCGCTACAAGGAGATGTGCGTGCCAAAGAACTGGAAGTTGACAATGTCACCGAAAAAGCACAGATGCTGCTGAAGGGTCCGACAAGCAATCGTGCTTCAGGTCCTGAATTGGTTACCAAGTACCAGCAAATCTTCCACAAGGTTAAAGATTTGAATAACCGTTGGCAGCAGTATGTGACATCTCATGAGGACTTTGACACCTCTGTCTCAGACTGCGCTTCTTGGATAAATGACATTAAAGAAAAGTTGGACTATTGTTCGGACATGTCATCAATGAGCCAAAAAGAATTGGACAAGAAATTATCTACCATACAAGATGTAATCTTGCTTAAAGATGAGGGCTCATCACGTGTGCTGAAAATCTTGGAACAAGCTCAACACGTACTGGCTAATACAGCGCCTGCCGGCCATGAAGCGATCAACAAGGAACTTACCGACTTGCAAGACCTTTGGTCAGGCATAGCATTGCGTATAATGGATGTAAAATCTAATCTGGATGATTCCATTACACAATGGTCTGGTTTTCTTGACCAAGTACAGAATGTGCGTAAGTTCAATGATTGGCTAGATACTTTACTCAAAGAATTATCAGATCATCAGACTACGATGACCGAGAAACGTGCCCAGCTGGATAGAGTTAAGTCCACCGAAGAGAAAGTACGTATTGAAAAAATCGATGTGGACGCATTGAAGATTCAAGCAAAAGAAATGATAGCTAGTGGCCAACAGAGCCAAGCGGCATTCCAAGCGCAAAAAGTATTGGACACATTCGATGAACTATTTGGAAAAACGCAGAAACTACTGTCTGATCGTCAAGATCAGTACAGAGATCATCGTTTGTTTAAGGAAGCTTATGATGATTTAGTCAGTTGGATAAGTCGCGCACGTGAGAAGTTCCCAGCGTTGAAACAGAGCAGCTTAAGCGACAAATTGGCCATTGAGAATGCTGTTCAAGCTACTGAGCAATTATTAAAAAAACAAGCTCAGGGCGAATTACTGGTGGAGCATTTGGTGCATACTGGTGAAGTGGTTCTGGCAAGTACCTCGACGCAAGGTCAAGAGATCATACGCAATGATATACGCGCACTACGTGATAGCTTCGAAAGCCTGTTCCGCGAAATCAATCAGCAGAAAGAGAGTTTGGAAGTTACCATGTTGCAATGGCGTGCATATAAAGATGAGTATGAACGTCTCATGGAATGGCTTCAACAGATCGATATACTTGTCAAGAACCATAAGCTGAATTTGTGCCCGAATCTGCCAGAGAAGGAAAAGCAAGTGGCCGATATGCGTGAAGTTATGTCGCGGCTTGAGAAGGGCAAGGATGACATTGACAGATTTAATGCTTCTGCTGCAGGATTGCTAAAGTCACATCTGGATACGTATGTCAACAATCAGCTTCGACACTTGGGCTCTATGTATCAAGTACAAGTCAATTTGGCTAAAGACGTTTTGAAAAAAGTGGAGACCAATTGTGATCAACATCGCGAATACAATAACAATATGAAATCTGCCAAGGACTGGATAACCAACGCAAAGGCAATCATACAAAATTCAGGTGAAGGTGCTGGTTCCAAGGAAGCATTACAGCGCCGTTTGGAGCAAATACAAGACCTTATACGCAATCGTGAGGCGGGCCAGAACTTGGTACACACAGCTATCAATAATGGCGAAAAAATCATACGTAATACTCGTTCCGATGGTCGCGATGACATCAACAGTGAAATGAAAGAACTCCAAACCGAATGGGACAGACTGGTCAAGAAAATGTCTACAGCTAAGGTTCAGCTGGAAACAAACCTCTTACAGTGGGCCGATTACAGCTCCAGCTACTCACAATTGCAGCAATGGATTACCGACAGAGAGGCGAAATTGCAACAGGCCTGTGAGCAAAAAATAGTCAAATCCAAACGTGGACAACCGGGTCTGAGCAGTGGTCTAAGCGAACGGAAGGCGAATCTGCGTCAAACCAATAACATTATGCAAGACATTGTATCCTTTGAGCCAATGATTCAATCAGTGACTTCTAAGGCATCCGATTTACAACAAGGTGCTCCTGCCACAGAAATATCTGATAAATATGAGAATCTAACGAAACAGGCGAAGGATTTATATGAAAAGCAGAAAAATACTATTGATAATTATCAAGCGCTTATTGATGCTGGTAATGAATTTGCTACCTGGCTGCGCAATGCAAAAGAAAAATTGAGTAAGTGCTCCGAACCAACAGGCGATAAACAAGCACTTGCAGAGAAAACACATCAGCTGAAGATTTTGCAAGGCGAAGTGCCAGAAGGTTCTAAGAAATTACAAAATGCGCTGGAGCAAGGAGAGATTGCTTGTCGCAATGCTGAACCAGAGGATCGTGAGACTATCGAAGAAGAGGTGGCTCTACTGCAAGAAGAATTCGATGCCTATGTAGAGGCGCTGAATAAGGCTAAAGATTACTTGGAAGTGGGTATTGTCAAGTGGTCAGATTATCAGGACCAATACACCGAAGCGCTAGAATGGCTGACCAAGACTGAAGCGCTGGTCCAGTCCTATAATAGATTGCAGGATAGCCTTATGCAAAAGAAAATTGTACTGGAAGAATTCCAGGGTCATTTGCAAACTCTTTTCGATTGGCAAAAAACATTGGATCATCTCAATATGAAGGCGCAAGTACTTCTCGAAACTTGCTCCGATACCCGCATCAGTAATGCAATCATGCAATTGACCACCAAGTACAATGCATTGCTCACTTTGGCCAAGGAGGTTATGCGTCGTTTGGAAATGCATTACCAGGAGCACCAACAACATCATTCCTTGTACGAAGAATGTCAGTCATGGATTGAAAAAACACGCGAGAAACTGACTGATTGTGAGGTAATTCCTGGTACTCTAAATGAGGTGCAAATCAAATTAAACACCGTAAAGAATTTACGTCAAGGCTTTGAAACTGGACAGAATAAATTACGCTACCTTTTGGAACTTAAAGAAAAGGTTATTATGAATACTGAACAAAATGGTGCAGCTAAAATACAGGAAGATACCGAAGCGCTTAAGCAAGATTTTGAAA
>JBANCW010000119.1:0-12705 GCA_037040085.1 Colocasiomyia kotana | reverse complement strand
AGTTCTTATGGCAGGCCAATGAGTTTTGCGTACACAGAAGAGCGTTCAAATTACAAAGCACAGAAACCTGGAGTAAATTAAAGCGCACTCACTTAACAGAGTAGGCAGGATGTGTCTATGCTGTGGCAATTTACTTCTGCATCAAAATTGAATTCAAAGCAAACTTGATGATCCTTCTGCGATTAAGATATTATATATCATATCTCCTCGGTTCGGCTCTTATGTATAGTCCCCTTAATATAAGTGTTTCATGAAATTAGAGATACTTCATTTAAGCAGAGAGCAGAGCTGTGTAAATGAATACTTATGTAATGGAATACAGGATGTTCTTTATTTGATAGTTGTCAAAGAACTGACTTTATTACCCTTTGTTTTAAACGAATGAGTAACACACTAGCCAGACAGTGTAACTGAATTATTATTATGATATTATGTTAGATCAGTTTCTACATTTAGCACTCCGTAGCTTTCGCTTAAACCCAAGTTTCACTCTTTCCTGATTTGCCTACTCTGAATAAGCGATGCACTTGCAATTGCGGTACGGTCCAATCTGTTTTTTAATACGTCAACCTGATTTAGATATTCGAACTATGTTATCTGGAAAGGACCCATTTCTTTGATTCTATGTATGTCGGATAAGGCCCTCCTGGGCATTGTATTATGTGTTCTCACTACAATTATTTGTGGCAAGTTATCTCATTTGAATACATTCTCCATCTCCTCCATCTTCTATTAAAAATTCTTTCGCTCTGCCCAGAATCAGCCCATGGCAATAGAAGTTAAGGCGGCAAGAGTGTTAGCTTCAGTAAAGCCTAGTCTTAGAAATGTGCCTGGTTTTAGAAATGGAACAGCAGATGTAGTAAAGTTGCCTCAGCTTTCTCAACAGTGCAACTTCTAAAGAAGTCATTTTCCCAGAGTCTCGATATCAAGGACCTTGATTGTCAATAGATTCTTGCGGAGGCCAGATAAATTTGACTACTCAGCAAGCTAGTAAGAAGTCTCGTCTTTCTTGAACTTGTTTGAAGATTTGTGTATGGAAGTTCATCGATATAGTAGTAGCCTGGTCATCCAGTACCCATATTGTGTACGCGGATTGTGTACTGCCTTGATATCTCATGTAGAGACCTTAGAAGCTACATAATAACAATTTTACGTATCTTTATTTCTTAAGCTTTGCTGTCTAGTTAGCAAATCAAACCCCTCCAAGGACAACATTTTGCAACACCAACATATTATTTGATAACAATTAAATTCTCAATTATTTGAATTTATCAAATTTCTTTTCTATTGCTTTGAGCTCAGACACTGTGTTCCCTACGTAGCATGCTTTTCAATAGAAACCATATTCGAATTACGGGTTAGCAGCAGCCATCCAGCCTTCCTTGGCTGTGCGCTGCCCGCTTGGGCTTGTCAATTGTTTTGACAGGCGCCGCCAGCACCAAAATAAAAAAAAAAAGCAAACAATATTGACAATAACAACAGCAGGCACTACCACAGGAATAAAAACAATATCAAACAAAAGCCTTACTGGCGTATACGTAATTAATGATGCCCAAGCGATTGTTACTTTTTTTTTTTTGATAAATATCACTTGATGGCTGTCTGGCTGTCTGTTCAACAGCTTGGTCCACTTGCTATTTGATGGGCACGAGCTTCTGGCACTTAATCAAGGCCAGCAAATTTAAGCACCAATGCTTTCAATTAGTGGCTAAAGCAATTACGGCCACAGACATGCAAACTTAGCTGGGTCAATGATTGATATGGCTAAGTTGCCCGGTTGGTGTCGTTTATTAGCCAATCCATTGCAAACAAAAGGTCAAACTGAACAAAACGAAAAGCAAGAAAATCATTTTAATTGAGCCCAAACAACGCAATACAAAGGAAAATTGGAGGCCACTTCCGCCAGTGCAGCCAGGCAGTTACTCTACTAGTGTATACGGCGAGTGCTGGGTCGCTTGAATTGTATTTACACATAATACACACAAGCACAGTTTGGCAATGGCAAGGACACGTCTTGGTCTGACGAGCATGCCGAAAAGGGGGGGTCAGAGGGCAAGGCACTCGCTTTACATCATATAGTAAAATGTTTACAGTGTCATAAAATATCATAAGTAACAAATGTGAAACCAGCAACAACAAGAAAAGCATAGTAAAAAAAATGACAAGCTGGCAGACATACACATTACGAGGGTATGTTAAAGGGTTTTCGTAAAGCATTTTACTTTTTCTAAGTCAAAAGATTTTCAAAACATTTTCCAAATCGTACGATATGCATTGTCTCCGGCGAACTATGAGTATATTTCATATTTGGGAACAGAAAAAAAGTTTTAGCAAGTTTGATCATACCGAACGACTTCATTGTCGTTGCTTTCTTTCTGCACTATCAATCTACTCTTTAAGATGTTCCTCTGCTTGAAAAAAAGACTCAAAAAATTACTGTTTACGGATATCGATAACAGTTGACAGTATCTTTTGACATACCTCCGTCCTAATGTGAGCTAGGAAAAATATCGTACACACATGCCAAGGAAAAATGCTGGCCAAATAAAAGTAAGAAAATAAAGAGAAATGAAAAATGAAAATGAATGAATGGCTAGCATATTGCATACTATACGAGTATACAAATATAAAAATCTCATAGGATATGTAAAAGGGGACATCATGAATTTGTTGTTATGTTATCTTTCTATCTTTGAATAAAGAAATGCAGCGTGTGGTAAAGAAAGGAAAGCTGAGAACACGCCGAGGCGAGAGGCAAGCCGACACAAGCTGGGTTAAAAGTCAAATACAGGGGCAAGCCACTGACAAGTGTGTGGGTCGGGTCGAATGGTGCTGAGTACATGCAGCCAAGTGCCTGAAGTGGGCTGAGCTCTGACAAGTCGATGGCCCAACTGCGTATTGCAAAGCATCAAGTGCTTTTACAAGCAAATAAGGGACATGGACTTGGGCATATATATGGGTAGAGCAGCGCATATGCAGTACACGTAAGATCTTAAACGTAAAACACACATAGTACTTGGTTCGGGCATGCACTACAAGTTAACAGTGATGCAGAAAAGTATTTTGATATTAAATATATGCAGCAAGCATATTCAGCACACAGCCAAAGGGCGTGTGCTATAACCCAGTGCTAAAATGTTCAGTAACACAGCTTCACAATTCACCAGGATCAGTATAAACCTTCCGGACAAGTTCAGCACTAATATATTTTGAAATTCAAACAACTATCTGACTCCTCCAGTTTATCTATATCATCTCTATATCATCATAATTAGCAGATGTAGGATATTTTTAATTCCTTTGCATTACTGCAAAAGGATGTCATCCAATTAGATAGCGCATACACTAACCATCAACTGCATATAGATATTATATTTTCTACAGAAATCCAATTTGATAAATAACCATTTTTAAGGTAAAATTATTTTATAATTTAGTCAAGTTCATTTAGTGTACTTTTTACTTTTCGATTTAAAAGTTTAATTTATGAAAAGTTCATAAAAAATGCTTTTCTTAACTATAAAATGCTGTTCAAAGTGACAATTTGGATTATTGTTTCGCAAAATCAAATCCATTTAATAACGCTGCACTTGATACGAAAGCAAAATAATTGTAAATGCTAAAAAAAAAAAAAAAATTAACTATTTTTACGCAGAGCTAAATAATTAACTCAGAAAAAATTATTAATTTGATTTTATATAACTTTTAAGAAATTAAATTAGTAAACTGATATACAAAATAGTATTCCTCAGCTGATTTGATATATTTGCAAATTTTTGCCACCAATTCGCAGGTCGAAGGGTTACCTACTTGTCTATTCTAAAAGACAATATTTGGTTTGCCCACCTATAAGTGCTATTAAGATTAACTTTTGTTTTTCTAAGCGCTACATATTTAAATCTCTTCAGGCTCGAACATCGGACATTCTCATCTATCAGCGAAGTGCATATGGCTATCATGTGGCTCTAGTTTAGGTCATTGGGATATATGGCCCTCTGAAGTATGTTCAGAAATGAACAGAAAATTATCCTAGAGTAAGACCAAGCATTAAACGGTGCCCACGCAGCAGCAATATACTACTTATGTGGCAGCCAAAGTAGATAAAACTCATAACCCAAAGGCTGGGTCAAAACTACAATGTAGCAATGAACATGAATTTCCAATAACCATAAAATGCCGGAGCACTTGAAAGTTATAACCACATGTTGTAATCTCTAATTTGTAATTTGTTGTAAATCCAACACGTGGACCAATGGGAACTAAGCATCGTATGCTGCTGCCCTACAACCAACGCCGTTAATTATGCCACAAGTAAGGCGAGAGGAGCTCGCTTGTCTAAGCAAGCCAGCACAAATTGGGAAACCAATGCGTTTTCAACTAAAAGTGTATCATACAAAATCTATTTCACTTGTATTAGTTGGGCTTAGAAGGACTTTGCCAAGCTTCATTCTGATCCCCATAGGACAACAAATTTACTACGTGGTTTTTCTAGAAGAATACTTCATCGTTTGGTAGTTGCTTTCTCTATCTAAGTTAGGAGACACTTTTGAGTTGATGCGCCTGCTTGGGTTGACGTCTTTTCAAAAAAAGAAACGTCTTGATTTTAATTATAATTTTCTAACGCTTTAACATTTAACAGTTTGCCGAGCTGCAAAGTTAGAATTCTCTGTCAAAATACACTTGGCACCTGCTGTACATTTGAAGGACTGACTCCATTCTGATAATTTAAAAAGCTTATGAGTATATCGCATTATTTTTTGCTCTTAGTAAGTTTGCTTTATTATTTTGTTTGATGGCAAAATGATTGATTTTCATACACCCATCACATTTTTGACTGGCGTGACATGTGAGGCAGACGCAGACATCACTCCCCCCAAATAGAATTAGACTAAAATGTTGCAGAACTACAGGCGCTCAAGCTGACATTGCATAGTCTTTGCCATTGACACTGTGCGTATGCGTAATATGGCAGATGTGTTCCCCGGCTGTCTGCCTGCTTGGGGAAAAAAAAAGAAAAAAGGAAGGAGAGTCTGTGCTTGATAACAACTGCCTAAGCGCTTTATGAAATGCTATTCAATATTTCCAATTCCAGTCAATAGATTTGTTTCTTCGAGTGTGATACTTGTGCGCTTTTCTCTTTACGTGTTCCTATTTTTCGTTTTCGATTGCGCATCAGAATTCAGCTGTATGACTTTGTTGCCCTTCTATATTGTTTGTTATGCATGAAATCGAAGGGAGGCGGGTGAGGCATAAGCCGATGAGTATCTGTACTGCGAACAGCGTAAACAGAAGTACGCCTGAATGCCAATGGCTGCAAAAACAAGCTGCCTATTGACTTCTTCACACGCAAAGCGTATTAAATGGGTGGCCTGAAAGCTGCATAACACTCTGTGGGAATGTTTCCATCTGAAATTCTGCCAATGAAAATCAATAAATATTTAAATATGCAAATATCTGCCCAACTTTACTTATGTGGCAAAGAAAACGTAATCAACTAAAGCAAATATATCTTAATTCACGAATGAAAACACAAATTTTCATATCAACAATTTCAAAAAGAGCAAAAGTCTTGTGTTGATAATATTGTATAAAATATGATTAATAAAAATTCTTTTTAACGGTCAAAATAATTGGGTTGTTTACGCAAGCTGTTGAGTTGTTCAGCAAAAACAAGTAAGAAAAAATGTAGACGGGCGAGCACGACTACAATATACCCTGAATGCAATTCTATTAAACAGACTGAAAAAAATAAATAAATATTATTAATCAGTAATACTCCTTTTACTTATTATTCCCACACACACGTATTCAATATATTTCTTACTCTTTTTTTTTTTTTAATAACTATTAAAATTGTGCAATGGAACCTGAACAATTACCACGAATTAATCATTCTCACTAATAACATAAACCCCGTTATTTTTGTATGAAACACACTGGCCACATCAAGCTACAAATATAATTAAACGCAAGGCATATTATGAATATTTCATATACCTTAACTACAACACAACAGCACAACAAAGGATTGGCATCCTAATTAAGCGAAATATCCCATACAATCGTATTAAACTCTGTCAATTTCTGCGACACAATAAAGCTGGAAATAAATCCTTATATTTCAAAGATTCACTACTGCCGAGTTTCTAACACTCTCCGTCCAGTTGTCAAGCCCACTTATCTTCACAGGAGACTTCAACTCTTGGAGTCCACTCTGTGGGTCGGGCTCTGCCAACTAAAAGTAATGCAAGTTTTATTGATAAAGCCAACCTAATTGTGCTAAATGATGGATCACGCACACAATTCTCTTCTCACAGCACTTTTATAATGATCTCACCCCAAATAGTCCACAAATTCTAATGGAGCATTGCATCACCTCTCACGTAGGGATTCACACCATTCTAGATCAACTTGGATCTTGGTGGTCAGTCATAAGACCTACAATGCAGTAAAGGCATTCTTGAATCTGAGCTCTTTCCGAGTCCGAGTCAATGGTACCTACTCTGTTTTACATCCACTACATAACATCATCCCACAGGGTTCTCTTCTTTCCGTTGTTCTTTTTCACTATTGCATTTGCAAAATTCAATAAAATAACCTGTCTATGTCCTTAGCTCAACATTTTCACACATCCACGCAAATATTCTCGTTAATACAACCAGAGCTCTTATCCTCGCCAAACTGGAACCGACCAACCGACAAATAATCTAGGCGCCATACCATAAAGCTATGCGTCGCAGCCTTATTGCCTACTCAACCTCACCGATCAAATGCGTTTTGGCTGAACCTCCCATCCGAGAACCATGCCGTACATACAGCTACATTAAATCTTTTAGCCAAACTCTCTTCAACATATAATCGGCTATTATACAAAACTTTTACTGCAGTTCTTATAGCAAAGCAAAATGATAAAGTTGTATCGACAATCCGTGGCTCGCCTCGCTCTGGAACCAGGACAACTTAATTCTGCCAAGCAAACCTAAATACAAACAAACCCATCCACCTGAAAGTTTGATAAATACATCGTCTATTCTCCAGCTTCATTATTAACTTGACTGTATACCGACGCTTCTAGCATAAATGGTTGCGCAGGATACGCTGCTGCCACTGAGAAAAACTTTATGATATCTGGTGGACTCCTTCCAAAATACTTACTGCTGTTAATTTTTTAATCGCAATGAAAATAAGGAAAAGTATTGCACTATTAGTTATAGACATGATATTGCTAATATGTCATAAGGTAAATGTTAGCGTTTAAAAATAATAAAATAAATTACTAATAATATGAATGCCGGGTAGCACCGAATAAAGTAACTAAAGTAATTCATATAAAAACATGTGAGAAGGAAAACATATGCTTTTCATATTAATTTACTCGCATTTCATGACTTGTATCCCTTTTAATCAATGCATTATGGACAAAACATGGGTATTTCCAATAAAATTAGAATCAATATCCAGTAATAATAAAATTATATTAAAAGCCAAGTTTTCGTACATTGTAGTAGATATTCTGAAATAAAGTGATAAAAATAGTTTTTTTGTGTACAATTTATTGTTACTCATTTATCAATTTATAGCCATTTCAATTTGAACGCGGTCCATTGAATTATTTTGACACGACCCACAATTTTTAATATAATTTTCTTAAAGGGTTTTGAATTATTATTACAGTTGAAATATATTCCTAACCGTTTCCGGCCCATTTGGACATTTGAGTGTAAAAAATATTTAATAGACACCAAATGTTGACTGATTCCAAGACAGGCGATTCAATAAAATTGGAAACATATTTTTGAGGCTTAGCTGAGGCGGAATAAAGAAGAAGGTATACCATCCACACATCACCTAGACCTTAAGTCAAGCCATTTACGATGCCACATAATATGCTAATAGCGTCAATTCCAAATTCCATGATTCAAAAAGTTAAGAAATTTTAAAAGATGCTTTCTTTGCAAACATCTGGCCAATTGTTCAGGTATAATATCTCTGTAAGGGTAATCAAGAAGCTGTGAAATGCTTGATTTGCTTTCTTCACAGTAGCGTGTTCCAGCAAAGTATAAGTATCAAACCTTTGAGAGCAATTTTCAATATAAATACAATGTTTGTTTGCCATTAATTTATTTACGTAGCTTGCGACTCTATACTATAAGGTGCTAATCTAAATAGTTTAACTGGCATATTAATTTTCAACAGAAACCTTACAAAATATGGCATAATATTTCTCTGCCTACGCAGCAATAAGTTGACTGATTTATCCATCTGTCTTAAAAAGCTATAAAATTTTGTTATCGAAGTTGCAACAACTTAAACTTATGCGTATTTTGTTGGTGCCGGCTTGATATATAATACTGACAACAAAACTTTCAATCGAAACTTTTTTAAGTACATCATAAGCATTACTTATGTAAGTGATGATGTATCGCAAGGCTATTAAAGTTTTTCTAATAGACTGTCAACGTGACAATGTCTCACTGTCAATATGTGAGATACTTTCACACTTTTCTGCTTCACCGCAATTGCCTGTCAATTTATCTCCTGTGTAACTTTGTGTAAAGGATTTTTCCAAGCTTATGCTAGTTAAATAATAAATATTATTTGATATTCTCATGCTGTCAAATGGTTCAAATCTGAATTAATAGGCTTAAAAGCTTATACCTGAAAACAGTGAATAATGTAACGATATTACCAATTTATAAAAAGTTCCATATTTTCCAGTGAAATGTTATAAAACCATATTAAAAGTATGAAAAGGGGAAAAAAATTGTTTAATAAATATCAACAAATACAAATTTTGACATGCGGACAGTGAAAAGGATTCAATAAAAAAAATTGTTGGGAAAATTGACTTACATAAAAATTTGTGGCATATGAAATTTTTAACGATTGATTGAATTTTAGTCAAAAGGCAGCAGAGTAAAAGAGCATATGAAAAACCGTTGCCTTGGATGCACACGCGTACTTAAACATATAGCTTATGTGAAAAAACGAGGGTGCATCAATAAGTTTTTACAAGGCAGAAAGCAATGCTTTACAGTACAAAGGTTCCTGTTGTAATATTGCCGTAAAAAGAAGCTGTTACGTCAAGAAGTACATTCACGATTAGCGGTTGTTACCCACGAAGCATCACATCACGTTACTTAGGGATCGCACTGAATAGCAAGTTAACCTGGCGACAGCATATTTCGCTGATTGCCGATGGATGGCACCACCGAAAAGTCAAAATTTTAAACTGGCTTCTGAATCCCTAAAACTATTTCAGCTTTCGCAGCGAGTTGACGAGTTGCCTATCATCAAGGAATATATCTTGCCATGCTGGACTTACGGCTTGAATGGAGTTTTGTCTTCTAGCTTTAATCTTAATGGTTTTTCGACATATTGGACAAAGCATGTACCAGAAGAAACGCTTAATTAGTTTCTAGACCTCATCGAATGAGAAAAGTTGATAAAAGTGCATTAGAAAAATAGCTGTCTGAAAACAAAAATAGCTTAAGCTTCAACTCAGTGGAAAGCAGTTCTAATTAGGTTTGTCAATAAGTCGATTAGCTATATGTCCGATAAACTTTCAGAAATTCTATTATTTGCCTTAATAAGCCAAATGTAAATCTCCTGGAATATTGAAATAACATATAAATGGTTTTTTTTTAAAGAAGTGCAAAGAAATATATGCCAACCTGTTCAACCTCGGAGACTATGTTTAATATACTGACCGGAAAAGCTGAACAGGCACAAATCAGAGATTAATTTGTATTAATTTGATCTCATAATCTACAAAGTGAAAACATTATTTTATATAATGTTTTAATCGAGAAATATCGTTTCTGATAAAATCGGGTTCGTGCAGTTTTAGTTCTGATTCGAATTATTCCAGCACCTATCATACTTGCAAGAGAGCCATCTCCGTTTCCAAACAAAGTTAACTGATTAATGTATGAAAAATAAGTTTATTTTAAGGTACCTTTGCAGTAAATTTTTTGTTGTGAGCTTTCAAAATATTGTGTTTTTCTATTGCTCTGTAAAAATTTTATGTCATACCTCGTAAAGACACAGAAACACACACATGCTCCCGCACGCACACCACAAAGCCATATTTTACAGTAATGATTTTGAAATGTTAAAATTTTTATTTTTCTCTTATTTGTTTTACTTGCAGCGCGCTGGCCACAGCAGCCAAATAAAAGACAACCAATAACAACCAACAAAAAACCATTATATGGGCGCATAATTTGACCACGAGTTCAACAGTTACGATAGCTTGCTGCTACGGCAACAACAATTACAGGAGCAACAAAAGAAACAAAATCATGTCAGCAGCGCAATGAAAACCAAACATAAAAGTTGCATTGCCGCCGCTGCCGCTGCTGCTGAGGCAAGTGAAAAAATGAAGTCCGTCATTTTGTATCCATATGGACCGTTAACGGGTGGCACGCGCTGTTGTCGCATGTTGCATGCCAAAAATTTGGCCATAACAAGTGCAATTTACACAATTGTAAGTATGAAAAAATTATGATCATTATGGTAATGCGAACAAAATGAAAATGGCAAAAAAATTCGCTGTGCATTTGTATTTTGTTTTCTGCTGAAAAAGAATGCATTGCAAGCGTTGAAAATGGCGCCTTATGTTTCTATGATTATTATGCTGCTTGTATGCACACATACACATGCATACTCGTGTATATACATAATTATGTTATAATTAATTTACAACAGCCACCCCAGTGCTATAATTTCATTACAAGTAAAAAAGTAGCAGTTAAAAAGTTGACAATGAAACAGTGTTTTTGTAGCATACTTTTTGGGGTCTCATAATTATGCCGGACACTACATGTTTATTCTACTGCAACAGGCAGACAGCGTACAAAGCTGTTGCTACTATAAGCAGTGCTGACAATTTTTGGCAACAAAACTAGGCATAAAGCTAAACGAGAGCAGTAGCGGTGAAAGTACTTCTGTAAGCATCTGGAGTCCCTGCTATACGCATCTAACCCTTTGTCATCTAGCGGCCCTGCTATATGAAGACGGTCCTGCATTACTGCATTACGAAGCGTGACAATAATACTTGAATGCCTACAATATTCGTTGAAATGTGTGTTAATTGTTTTTCAAAGTTTGTGCATTGGCCTTTTCCTTACATACTAGCATACATATACATACTTATACAACACAGTAATTTTAGCTTACATGTTTCTTACATATACATATTTGGTAGGCAGGAAAAAATCTTATTCTCTTTACTCTAGGCATACATTTGTATTGTTGGCAAAAACTACAAAACATGAAGAGAAGGAAACTTGAAAAGTGAAAGGCATTTACATATTTGACTCTAGTTACGAATGGCACATAATGCATAAAAATATAGTATATAAAATATTATATTAGCATACAAGCAGTGGGACGACATGATCAATTTTATATGTACATTAATCTTATTCATTAGACATAGACATAATTGGCAGCAGTAGAGTGATACATACATACATGTATGCATATGTATGTATGTACATATATCCAAGTCCAGGTGAATGACCCTCAGCATGCATGTGTGATGTGTACATATGTGCGTAGACATATGCATATGTAAGTGTACAATGGTACATTTTGTGAGCGGCTTGCATATGTGTCTATTGTGGCAGCCTCTGCTTGTGCGTACTTTATTTAAACGGCGCGTTCGCTTTATTTGAGATCACGATTCAGACTGACGTCTGAATGTTCTTACATGCTAATTCATGTGTGTTTACAAATACATGTGTGTTACAAGTACATGTGTGTTTACAAATACATGGGAGTGGTCCACAGAGAGAGCGGAGCCATAGCGGGTGAACATGTGTTTGTCCTGCTACACTATTGTAGTCAAACAGATGATATGCCGTAGTGGCTGCAAAATTGTGATGTTTATACATATATGCACATGTGCGCATAAATATGTGATTGTTTTGCATTTTATATTTATTTTACTTTTAAGTCTTGGCGTTGAAGGTGATAATAATCTGGCCACAGAAAGCCGGAACCGTGAAGACCAAATCAACTTCAGCAAAAGCTAAATCAAGCATGGCAAAGCCAAAGGCACCAAAGCCTAAGACTACCATTAGTGCTAATCCGAAAGAGGACCGTCATTGTCATTTCTATGAAGTTGTTATGTGGGCAGCTATCCAATCGGAACTCACCTATGTGATACTGATGCCTAATTTTACACCTTTTGCAAAAAAAACTGCTCAGTATCATGATTGGAAATCAAAATTATATTATATTTTTTTAACTAATGGAAAAGGATTAAACTTTCAAGGAACTACAATAACCATATAATTAAGTCTTCTGATGTAATTACTCAGTAAGAACAGTAATAACCAACAATTTGATTACACCATTCCAAACCCTTTGTTTTTAAAAAGACAATAACTATTACCATTCAAAAACAAATTTGAATAATTATAATTTTACCAATACCACGAAAAAATAAATACTTAATACTTTCGACACTTAAAAGGAAATATTATATAATATTAATTAATTAATAATAATAATATTCTATGCCAAAAATCAAATTTTAGAAGAGAAAGTTGTTTTAATTGCTCAGCTTAGAGTGACATAAATATGGACTCACTTTTTCTGGTTCTCTTATTAGCTACTGTAATGAATTTCAACATGTTTTTTTTTATTAAAAAGAAGAAGAATATGGCATAATAACTTTAATTTCGATAACAAAAA
>JBANCW010000118.1:0-25783 GCA_037040085.1 Colocasiomyia kotana | reverse complement strand
GGGTTCCACGGTCAGGCACAAAAGTGTTATCACTTTTTTCGCAGTTTGAACACTCTATGTATTGTATGCTTAGTGGTGAAAGTTTAAGGCTTGAATTGTTCTTCAAAATGCTTGGGTGTAAGTAGCGATATTCTATTGTGAATGTTCGATGTTCGATGAAGTATTACAAATCTTTTATAATCGTTAATTGCACTACCTCATTTGAAGTCTAAATGTCAAAATTGGTACCTGTGGGATGAAATGTATTCAACAAAACGTATTGCATTGGCATGGGAAGTTGGAAGTCAATGCCAAAATATGCAGTCATGCGAAGCTTAATTATATAATGGTTATACTGCATAAAGAAGTGAAATTAAATAAAGTGGATGGTATCAATTCTGGAGAAACGGGTGGGCACGGTCAAAAAATGAAGTTCAATTTGGCAGTTCATCAAAAGTCTGTGGCAAGTTTTGTCTTTCAAATAAAGTGTTAATACAAACAAATTAATTTTCGTGGGCAGATGAAGGTGGGTGGAGGTGGTGAAGGTCTTATGATTTCAGAGAATAGATAAACTTTGCTATTGATGCTGATTAAAAATATATATACTTTATGGGATTCGTCACGTCTCCTGCCAATTGCGTACATTCGCACAAAATTCATACACTCTGGACCAGGTTAGACAGATGTTAAGTTCCTAATATAACGGAACACATAGTTGTTTTAACTATGAATAATCACAGTTAAAAAGCCAGGAAACACGGGAAACCCTTTAAATACGACGATCGTTCAGAAAATAAAAGAACAGTGAATTAAAAGAATTGATTGAGTCCATCTTTATAATTTTAAAAGCTTTCAAAATATGCTCCTCCGGAATACAAAGCTGCGAAACGGTATGTTTTTGAGTGCAAAATTTTTCGTTGACGGCTTATCCAGGAAGCACAAATTCTGCTTAACTGCTGAATCATTTTAAACATCTCCACTGAGACACTACATTTTATCTCTGGCCTAAACGCTGAATTTTGGGCATGCAACGTTGAAAGCTTGTCTTCACTCTCCAGATGATCTGGGATAACTGAACGATGCGTCGATTATTAGCTGAATATCCCTCTACCAAATACAATCATTGCGCGCACAGTCTCATGTACAGTCACGGCAGATCAGCCATGTTACTTTTTGGATAAACCTTGCATTTTTGAATAATAGGCTGTATATTATTCCATAAACTAAATTTAGTTTTGACAACTTTAAAATTCTGCCTTCGTATACATTTTTTGGATTTGTCCATATTAAAAAGTATAAAATGTAGGTATGTTATAATATATTTCATAGATGGCCGATGAATGCTTAATTTGGGACGATTCTGGCTTGACAATTACCATTAACCCAATACAGACAGATGCATCATTTGAACAAAGTTCTGATTCCGAATGCTCTGAAACTGATGATGATGAAGGTGAAGGTATTTCTTAAGCGTAATGGAATTATTTATTTATTAAAAAAAATTTAATTTCTAATTTTTAGTTACAAAAGATGGATTCGCTCATATTAGCCAATTGGAATGGGACAACACCAATATGTTTTCAACTACAAATTAAAATTGGACGAAAGGAAATTTTTGTAACTGCAAAAGTTAGTTAAAAAAATGTAAATGTAGTTTTGAATTATAAATAACAACATTTAAGTTATCTACACACACATCAATAGATAAAATTCAGTACGATCATAAGCACTTATAATGCGTTGCTTCCCATAAATGGGTATATCTATTGTAGATATAATCAGCTAGACTTTATTTTCTACTGATAATGTAGCACTCACGAGCGTACAGTGTGTATGATCAAAATTTAAGTATTAGAACAATTATATAAGAAATTGGTCAAACAAGAACAAATTCTTTAAATTATTAAGTTCGCAAAGTATTTGTTTCGACGACAGAACTGGGCATTGAAATTAATAAAACGAAAAAATTTATATTCGAATTACAAAAATATACCTTTAATATAGGTTCATATAAGTACTATGGCTTCATAAAAATGACTCGTATTTTTCTTTTGCCATTTTTTTTTATTTTGATATATAATAGTAGATTGTTTAATTTTTATAAATTTGTATGTACATATTAGCATATATATGTATGTACTTAAAAGCTTTTGTTATTTAAAACAATACATGCATAAATTTGATGTCTTAATATATCAAGTATTAACTCTAAAAAAAACGTAAATGCCAAAATGAATATTTTACAGAATTATTTATATTTTTATACCCCGTAGGCCTAGTTTATATAGTTTTGAACAAATGCGTTTTGATCATGAGACGAATCGATCTAGATATGTCTGTCTATCCGAATGAACACACAGATCACTGAGACTATAGTCTATAGTTAATACACAGATAAAAGTTATTTTAAAACTTGGATATCACTACGTCCACATTTGACTCGCCCTGTTTAAATGCTTTTAGTTCAGACCATTTAAGATAAAGTAATCAAATTTGAACTTTGGATGCACTTTAAATAACTCTGGAAAACCTATCATCCGAAATGGCCATGTAGACTTTCATCTGCCACCTTAAACGATTTTATTTATATATATATATATATATATATATATATATATATATATATATTTTTTTTTTTTTTGGTGGGGTCAACTCGAAAAAAGAATGCGAAATATAGACATTTAAACTTCACACATTCGAGAAAATGCTAAGTTCAACAGGTGAACGTATTTTATATAAAAATTCAGTCAGTTCTATTGAATTGTTTTTATGGATCGCTCGACTTTAGATTTCTTACTTTTTAAATCTAACTTATGTTACCCTCTTATTGGTGGGTGCATTGCATACAGTTTCCGCGCATTATATTACCATAACGAAAGCTGTGAAGCGGCGTGGATTGGCGGCGTGGAAATGTTTGCAAAAGTTTTTAGTCCATTCCGTAGTATGCTAATTTTGACACTTCAGTTCAGCTAAGTTATATCTTCATTTAAAGAAAATTAAGAAAAGAAAAGACTGGCGAACGCTATTGATAAATGCATTTATGCTTATATTTTGCATTTGAATAATACAATTCAATCTAATAATCATAAAATTTGAGATGAAAAACATGTGGAATTAATCTGCATTATATTTTTAGGGTGTGTCAAAAATTTAAATATGCAAATTTCCGATATCTTAACTGTTGGATTTCATGTTTACTACAAATAGTCTTAAATTAATGAGACTTTCAAAACGATTACTCCATTTTGGTTTATTATATTATGTTTATTTCTAATACAAATTGAATACAAATAATGTGTACTTCGCTTTGACCGTTCGGTTCATAGCGATTACTTGATTGGAACATTAAATGTAACTACGAAACTAACAATTGCATATACATACATATACAAAACGGGATGATGTCACAAAAGCTGAACTTTTATTTTAATTTTCATTTTTTCAGATTACAATTCTGAAAATGTTTATAAAAGGGTTTATGTATATGGCGCTGGTTTATTTGAAGTCTGCTGATGAGAAAAGTGTGGTCTTGCCGAAGTAGCTAGACAGACAACCTGCTCGCTGTTTTTATGTATAATATATGGATATGTTGTGTTGATTTATCAAATTGATGTTCAACATTGACATGAAGCCTGTTGTTAAAATATTTAAAAAGTTTTTGTTTTCTTTAGCCATTCAACATTTGAAAATGTTATTCATAATATGAAACATCAATGTCATAGATAAACAATGGTTATTATACATGTTTCATTTGCATTATTTGCAACATATAATAAATCGAAAGTGCAAACTACCTCATATTGTCTTCGATTTGTATTAAAGGACTTAGAGAGTTTACCTATAAAGTTTTAAATTTTTGTAGTGTGTAGTGACAAATGTAATGTGCTTCAAAACGTTTATATAATGATTTGTTTGTTTCTACACACCCTATTAAGTAGAGCCTATTTATGTAATAGACAGAAATCAAAAATATTAAAAGAAATTAAGTTTACCTGTTAGAAGACATTTGTAATGAGTTAAAACATTCATAACTCTAATTTTATTCATTTCGTTGAATCAATTTTTTATTGCATGGGTGTGGTACGACTTTTTGAATCTTACCGACTTTCATATTTCTAGGTTCACAAATGTGTGTGGCATTCATAAAAACGTATTCCTTCTCAAATAAAATTCTCCTAAGGTTAGTCAAACATTATATCACAAAAAAAAAAAGAGTCTATATATATATATATTGTAAGTTTGGTTATCATAATGGAATGTTGACGCGTCAATTGCGCAGGTGCTGGAGCAGATTACCAAAATAGTTGCATCTTCCGGAAACTAGTATATATAATATTGCATATGGTATGGTTTCTGAGAACGCGTTTATACATGACTTGATTGAGTTCGGTATTTTTTGTTGGTAATAGACTCGTAGTAGGTGCAGGTCTGAAAAAGAGCTGTAAAAATTCTGTCGAATGTGGTGTGAATAATTTATGTGTATATTTTCTTTGCACCTTGCAATAAAAAATATAATAAATTCAAATTTTAACGAATCGAATGAAATAAAATGCATTTATAGAACTGTGAGCTGCATCGTTGAACCTGCCAGTGTCAGACATTCTGTTGGATGAATACAAATCACCATTAAATACTACGAACTGGCGAAATCATTTAAATCGGAATATTCTATGTCGAGCCAATAAAGGGAATAAAGACATCGAGAGCCTTTGTATATTTTATAAGTATGTTATCGCACTTAATTCGTATTAATTCAAAAAATATTCATTCGAATGTATACGTCTACGTTTGAATTGTGTATGAACTAACAAATATTCCTTGATCATCTTATCGAATGATTTTGCGGTGCGAAATGTACGAAATCGTTACTCTTTAATATAATAATATATGCAAATATAAACGGAAATGTATACAGACATTTATGTTTATTTTTCAGCCATATATTAAATTGTATTAATTCGTCATAACATTAATCTTATTTCTTGTTTTGTATTAAATGAAAAATAGTAATTAAGATTTTGTTTTTCTAACATAATAAAATGAATTTACAAAATAAAGTATCACTTTTTAGGCGCTTAGCCAAGCTTGTCTATACAGAGTAATCGACATTTGAATTCGCTCTCGTTCATTTCAACATACGTTGTGGGACATAGGGAGTTTACCTTTAAAGCTTCAAACCTTTTGCATTATCACATGCATTGTTTTACATTTCAAAGAAGAAATAAGCGATAAACAAAATACAAAAACGCAATCCACCCTATTTTCATTGACCAAGCAAAACTTCTCTGATTTCTCAGTATATAATTATTTTCATATATATTAAAGTGCATTCGACGGAGTGCAGTGGACTTTCCACCCATTTGTCCCTCTAATAAGACATTTCTGGAAAGCTTGAGCTATCCCTTATTTGCATATCTAGTAGTTTTTCTAGAGTTTCAAGAAGAAATAAGGTGATGCTTCTTGGCTTATTGGCACTCATCCTCAGAAAAGTTTTACAAAATATAATGCAAATTTCATATAGCCATTGAACAATAAGTTTTCTGGAGCTTTGAAGCATCCCTACCACAATACGATCCGTCTCTGAAGCTTTCTTCCTGTAAAAAGAATTATTCATTATTCATTGGGTTTTGTCCTTTGAAAATATACCAGGAGTTATTTAAGTTATTTAAGTGTTGTGGGTCTATATCGACGGACTCATCTTCCATTGACAAAAGGAGATCCACTGGAGCTGCAGGTTTACTTGGAAGACCCTCAATAGTATTCTTGGTTTTTGGAGTTTTCCTCCGAGAGCGAGTTTCACCTCTCTCATTTAGTGTGGGAGCAACGAATGTGGCCCTTCGGAGAGCCTGAAGGTCGCTTTCAAATTAGTTTTTCATATCATCATTGGAATGCCATTTTTTGAGATGTAGGTATACACATTCTACACTTCATGCTATTCTCCCAAATTGGATGTCCTCCACCGCCTTATTGATCTGGAGGATACAATGAAATTTTTTAGCAGGCATATCCGCTTTTGCGATTTCGGTTTCGGAGGGTTGACTATTGTGGGTAACCGTTTCTCTCCGTGGCTTCTGAGCAACATCAATTTGCTGTTATTTTTGTTTAAAGTACAAAAAAAATAGCGAAGCTAAAAAAAACGCGTCTTTGCTATCACATCAACGCATAGCAAACGCGTGTTTGCTATGCGGTTGATGTGATAGGACTTCAGCTGTGCCATGTTTTTTAAAGTTTTTTTTTTTGTGATCAATCAGTTAAATGTTTAACTATAATAATATTGTTTTCTACATTAAATTTTCACTATGGGGCTTTAGTCTTAGAGTATTAATTCTAGTTTGTAGCGTGTGTTAAAAAACTTCGATTAAGGATGACAATTTTTGATGAACGGGTTCTGGAAATCACTATATTTTTATAGGTTCTAAGTTACTGTTACTTAAATTTAAAAAATGGCATGTTCAACTGCGGAGGCAGAGGAGCATATCTTACCATATCTTATACATTTCAAACGTAAATGATTATAACATATTGTTGGCCAATAATATATTTATTTTTTCCCTTTTGACACTTTACGTTGTTTCCTCTTTGATTGTAATCACTTAGAACAATCTTACATGTTGAAGCCTTTCCTATATAACGCATATACTATTAAATATCATGTGTATACAATTAAGTCAGTACTAAATATAATGAACAAATATATTTGCAAAATAAGTAATAAATCTGTAAGTCATAATACAAATATATATATATATATATACATGAAAATGTATTTTGGATAAATAAATGCTTCTACCTATTGAATAGTGTTTATGGCTTTTTATATAAAGCTATGACTACGATATATACATACAAGGTTTGGCCGAGTAGTAAGCATCGTTCCAATTCTTTAAAAATAAGTCTTGCATAAATAAAATGCTGGCAGCTTGAAATGTGTCCTCATTTTGTCTGACTAATTTTCGGACACACACATATATATATATATACATATATATATATATATTTTTTTTTATTTTGCAATAAAATGACAATTTTTGTTTTTTTTTTTTTTTTTTTTTTGGTAACCAGCTGTTAATAGGGTGAATAAAAAGTAAATAAGAACTACCACAAACACACATAAGCTCATGAATGGTTGCAGTTCATCATGCACACCATAATCAAACAGTTGGTAGTTGGAGACCGTTACGTTGGTCAGAACATCAGGAATTGCCATGAGATGATTCGCCAAATACCTGCTGTTTGTCCGGTTGTCGATTGTAATTCGTCATGAATATTATCCATTGTTAACCAGCATGCTCTTTAGGTCCTTTCTTTTTTATTTGGACATTGACGTACAAATTCTGTACGTTCAAGTGGCTCATGCGACACAAAGCCACTGCTTGTTACCCGCGGATCCCAGGCTTTTTTAAAAAGCACCTCCTCCCTCCCTACCGACAGAGGGGCATAATCACTTAACGTGTGACACGTAACCACAAATAAAGTGCAGAAATTGTTAGTTTCTAGCCAAGTGGGTTAGTATATCAGATTTCAGATAAGTATTTGAGATCATTGGAAACCAACAGTAATCTACGATTAATTAGAGAAGGTAGATTGATAAGTGGCAATCTATTTTCATAAGGAGGTAGCGTTAGACTATCGTTCCAATCTAGCCGGTGAAAAGCAAATCGTAATAAATTTTTCTAAACCAATTCAATACGATCAATGTGTACAGAGTATTAAATTCCATTAACACTGAGTGGCTTTGAATATGAGTTCCGTAAAGAATTTTTTGAGTCCGGCCATCTAATTAGCAAGAGATCCATTTTAAAATTTTTCGAGAAGTTTATGACTTACTGTCATGTTTTGCTGCAGTCAGTGCAAATTACATCAGTTTGCATATTCCTTTTTAACCCTTTAATAACAAACGATGTTAGCTTAAGTAAATTTTTGTTAACCGATCTTTGCTTAACAAATCTGTATTGATTCGGAGAAATAATGGACTTACAGAAGTGTTGCACACACGGGACACATGATTTTCTTAAACAATTTTGGTATAGCTGATAATTAAGCGATACATCTATAGTTTTGAGCGTGTGATTTATTTCCCTTTTTATGGATGGAAAGTGTAATGTGCTCAGCGACAGATTGTAATTTTTATTTAGTTATTTCACAAGGCAATACAATACCGAAGAACACAGTCAGGTACACCATCTGCACCAGGTGTGTAAACTGGCATTGTTGACATGAGGTCTGTAAATAAAACGTGTTCATTACTTTGAGGACGTAAATACAATTGGACTTACTCAGGGGGAACGGATAGGGAGAGACTCCATTGCTTTTGTATGTTTATGTTTTGAGTATGTTGTTTAAAGAAACACCGCAAAGATATCTGTAATTGCCTGATCTGTAAACGTGACTGGTAAAAGTTTTCAAACGACATAGCTGGAAATGAGTTGGTCTTTAGCTTTTTGTTAACAAAGCTATAAAAGAGAAAACTGAACCTTACAGCGATTTAGATAGGTCTTACAATACGACCGTTCAGCACGGAAAAAGTTTACCGAGCGGATAATATTTGGAAAGCGCCATGGAAGAGACGGTGTACTTATAATTTTTATAAAGTCGTAAACTTATTTTTTTTCAAGTTATAAAACTCTGAGATATCGGATAAAGACCATGATAGTCCCGATAAATGAAAGACACTAAGAACTACAAGGTGATCTCTATCAGTCATTAAAGAATTAATATGCTCTATAGCATTAGAATGGAAAATATAGGTCAATATGTACCTATGATGGTGGGATATAAGAAGCGGTAATAAAAATAGAAAAAATTGTAATGGCTAGCTTCTCACTGATGAATTCATCTTGGAAGAAAAATTGTTCGGCTCAGCAGTAAATATTAAAACATAGCACAAGCTTGTAAACTCATTTGGCGCCTCTCACGTTCGACTCAACACTTGAAGCTTTTTATTACTTTAATATTTTATTGACTACAGTTACTACTTACTTACTACCTTTACGCAAGTAAGCTTTCATGTAAGTTAACTTTTAATCGGTTTGCATATAAAATCTCTTGTCACTTTTCGTTTTTCGCTTCGCCAATTCGAATTCGCTTATAATCGTATATGCTTGATCGGTCGTTTCCTTGCTAAAATCGAATAATATCACATGAACGTATATAATTGAGAATGTTAATAATTAATCACATACATGCATTTCTTTTGAAAGTACATAAAAACTAATGCAAATATATATATACAATTGTGGCATATAAACTAACTAATTACATACAATATTTGTTATATTAAATACATACATACATACCTAACACATTTAACAAACAGAATATACATCATTATTAAATAACATTGCATTATTATTTGGATATTCATTGCATCTTTAACTCCCATTTAAAATTTCTCACCCTAAGCATTATAAAAAAAAGGTTGATAACCCAACAAAATATATAGCCGGTTTTAGAAGGGGCAATATCGACTTTGGATAACCAATTTTGTAGAAAATGAAACAATTAAGACTCCATTTATTCGATAGCAAATCGAAATCTAGAATTATATCAGACCTTAAGCATCCACAGGCTCTCAAGACGCCTTTGTTATATAGGAACAGAGATTTGCTGCTTATTAGATAGACACCGATACGCATGTAGATAATTTTTTCGCTGCGTATATGCGATAAGCCTCTCTTGGATTTCACTGAGATTTTACTAATTGAGCTCAATGAAAGAACTTAATCGTGCTTTTCGACCTCTGTAGAGAAAACGAAATACATATGATATAACTCTTAATGCACAGTAAATTTTTCTAAAGCGATCATCGTATGAAGTTTTGCAAAGTTGAACTTTAAAGAGCGTTGCTCGAGCTAGAATAAAATTTCTAGATCTGGCCATTCCGTAATCAATTCAAGACAGTTGAATGGAGAAGTCTCCTTTTATTATAGGATATTATTACTCTAGGTGTTGTAACGCAGTGAAGAGCTTCAAACTACCTTTCTCGCAAGTCTACCGACGATTCATATTCAACTTAAATACATTTTCTTTTTTATTACGAAAACGTAATTTGTGCATCGGCCTGTTTGAATGATTCCAACATTTACAAGAAGATACTTGAGCACATATTGTGTTTGTCATTCTGGAAAAATAAAATATCAGATTTTGTATCTCTTTTGGCCCCCTATGATCTTTGCGGTTTTTCTTCAATCACAATTTTTTCTTAACTGACAGATGTGGCATCAACCGCATGATTATTCGAATTTTTCTGGAATTTTGTATTCTTTAATGATTAGACTTCTTTAGTAGATTAGATATTTCCCTGCTTAAATCGCATAATGTCGCATGTGAACAAATATTTACGCATATATTTGACATTGTTTATAATAATTCCACATATATGCTTTTGGTGGTTAACATTGTTAGTGTTCAATGTTTTTCTTAAACGAATTTAGATTAATTAAGCAAGCGAGCACGATTTAGTTTGAGACACAACGAAGTGTCCAAACAATTCAATATAAATTACGAAAGCGACGAGCGAGATCTTCCAACGGACTCTTTATTCTGCAAAGTTCAAGTGCAGCAGGTCAGCATAAGCACTCAATAGCATTTAACAGCGCAAGACTAACATGATTATGCGACTTTAAACTAAATTGGATCTTAGCTTAACATAATAAAACAACAAAAATTACAAAAAATACGTTTGTATGCTTATAGGTTTTCTTTGATATTAGCAGTTGCTGGACCGAACATACTCCTGCCGTTGGAGGAGCATCCTTCAACAGAATCCTTTAGAGGTAGCATGCGCTATTTTTTAAGAGCGCGCCGTCTCAGACCTGAATCAGTTTTTAGTACTGCCACACCAACTGCGCCATCTCGACCAGGAAGCAATTCAACAACTCTTGCTATTGGCGAATGCAAAGACGGAGTATTTTCGTCTTTGATGAACACGATGTCATTTATACATATGCCCGGTTGGGATTTGCGCCACTTGGAGCGCTGCACAGAAGAGTCAAATGTTTCTCTCGCCATAAGGACTAAAAGACCTGTTGTAAGTGGCTCGTTCGCTGCCAACCATTAAGCCGATTGAAGTTCAGCTTTTTTAAATCGGGCTTAACAAAAGATGCGGCTGGAGCACCAGTTAAAAATGATCTGGCGTTAAAACATCTAAATCAGCAGGATCTTCTGAAAGTGGAAATAATGGGCGTGAGTTAATTGTAACTGCGATGTGACAGACAAGTGTGCGAAGATCATCAAAATTGAGAACAGAGATGCCAACAGATCTATGAAATGATGCTTCGCTGTTTTTATAACAGCCTCCCATAAACCACCAAAATGTGGAGATCGTGGTGGCCAATAAAAAAACTGATTAACATTTTCCTTCCTAAGGTATAGACGCTTCAATTCAAGAAGTTAATTCTTTGCTTATACAAAGATTGTTGCATTATCTGACCATATTTGTTGAAGTTTACCATGAATACACATAAACCGCTTTAAAGCATTCAGAAATGAAGCTATCGATAAATCCCTTACCAACTCCAGATGAACAGCCTTAGTCAAAAATCATATAAACAAGCTTACATAGAATTTGATAGGAGGTTTGTTTCGGACGTCAGATTTGTAATAAAATGGTCCACAATAATCAACACCGGCCACTTGAAAAGAACGAGAAGCAGTAACTCGCTCTTTCGGCAAATCACCCATAATGAGCACTTGTTATTGACCTTCAACCTTCCACCCTTCACTAAGCCAATATAGTAGCCGGAAAGGTGCTAAAAGAGCCCGTGTAAAAATTTAATATTATCGCATTTGTGATTTGGTGATTTTTAAACAAGTTTTTTAAACGTCCATGAACTCTGAGCAACTTGTCATCATCCAAAAATGGTACAAGTGAGGCGAGAGCACTTAAAGGCTTAAGATTGAAGTGCTTTAACATCTTCTCAAAGCTGCACGCAATACAAATCAATAAGTAGATTCCGTGCTTAATATCAGCGATTGTTAATCCAGGATGTCTGATTCGAACTGCTACCTCTGATTAGCATGGGGAAGGCTAGCTACTACCTTTGTTGTCACAAAGAAAATTCGGGCCGTGAAACCAAAGTTCTGATTTAAGAGGTTCGGTAGGCAGCGAGCCTCGAGATAAAATATCAGCAGGATTTAAACCAGTCAGTACGTATTGCCATTCCATGCCAGCAGTCAAATCCTGAACGGTAGATACCCGATTGGCCACAAATGTATTTAACTTCGCTGGTTCTGTTTTAAGCCATGAAAAACAAACAGTGGAGTCAGACAAGTAGTACCAAGATCCACTGAAAATCTCTGTAGAAACAATCTCAGTCATCAGTTGGAATGGTAAGAATCTTCAGTGGAGCCACGCGAGACCTTGAGCACAATATTTGGCTTGTAACTTTACGACTTCTGAAAACCACATTGATGCATGCTCCATAGGCTTCCATACTAGCATCACACAAACCATGAATTTCAATTTGATTCCGGAAACAGGACACGAAGAGGAAATGTAGCAAGACGTATATTGCTAAAATCGTTACATAGCTCATGCCACGAATATTGCAATACCGAAGAGAGAGAGTTTGACTCTCATCCCAATTAAGCCTTTCTCTCCAGATTTTCTGCATGAATATTTTTTCTTTAGTGATTACAAGCTCTATAAAGCCAAGTGGATCATAAAATGTTGCTATTGTTTACAAAACGGATCTTTTATAGATCTTTCGAGTAGGATGATTTGGGCGAAATGAGAATAATAGACAATCAGAAGTAGGGTCCCAAGAAAAACAGAGTTTTGGTAATAGAACTGACATCATCAAATTTAAGATAAGTCTCCCTTTTATTTTCAGGAACTCCTTGTTTCACAGCATGATGATTAGAGCACCATTGACGAAGTTTAAAGTGACCAGTGGCAAGAATGCCTTTTGTTTGATGCATAATTTCAATTGCTTCTTCTAATGTTTTTCCGCAAGATATTAGGTCATCCACATAGAAGTCACGCTGCAAGATTTTAGAGCCGATAGGAAATGTTATTTGTTCACCTTCAGCCAATTGCCAAAAACGCTGAAGTTTTTGTGCCATAGGTAACTGTATCCAGTTTATATACTTTAATCTCATCATGAAGAGAATCGCGGCAATGTAGAATGTAGAAGAAAGCAATCAGGAGGTGAGACTTTAACCCAGCGATACATTTTACAGATATCGCCTGTATGAGCAACTTGAAATATGCGAAATCGCATCAAAGTGCAAAATAACTTCGGTTGAATTACAGGACCAGTCATTAGTATATCATTCAACGATAGTCCAGTTGATGTTGCTGCTGAACCATCGAAGACTACTCGAAGCTTTGTAGTTGTACTGTCCTCCTAGAGAACACATTGGTGCGGAAGAAAAAACTTGCAACTATTCAAGGAATCATCAGGCACAATTGAGTATATTCAGACATAAAATCAACGGATGCCGTTCTAGTATGAGGAATCGACGAAAAGCTTGATGACAAGAGTCGCCATATGATTGAATACTGTAATTGGTTGGCAAATGAACAGAATATTCGCCTGAAGCTAGCCTAGAATAATTTGCTAGAAAGTGTTCTTCACAATTGTGTTCTTTCTTTGAATAAATGGGATAAATGGTGTCAAAACTTTATAACTCACGCTTGAAAATCCTTTTCTGAGGTGTGTTCAGCTGAATTACAACTTGCTATCGAAATTGCACCTCTTAAGCATTCTCCACCATCGAAAACGACCCAGCCAAGTTTTCTGGAGAATTGACATGCCTGGCAGCAATTTGATCTGGCCTACGCATAAAAGCTCTTAAAGTGACTTGCACTAATTAGCAAATCAACTCTTTGAGGTTTAAAAAAAACAAGGGTCAGCAAGTCAAATATTGGCAGGTATATTCCAGCTTGAGGTGTTAATATCATAGCCTGGTTGGCTATCTGTAATGGCGCCAACCACTATAGCTGTCAAACTAGTTGTGTAGTCCGATACTTAAGATTGGATACATACAGTGACCGCGGCTCCTTTGGTTACAAAGCTAGAGTCACCAAGGCCGGCAACAGCAGAAGAACATTTAATTTTTCTCATTTGTAATTGCTGTACCAATCAAGAAATGATGATATGAAGCTGAGATCCTGAGTCTAGGAGCGCACGGCAATGAACAAGAGTGCCAGATCAATTTTTGATAAGAAGGATTGCTAAAGCCAAAAGGGCTACATCATTATTTAAATTCTGAGCAATAAGAGAGGTGGAATAAGACAGTGCAGCAGTAGTATTGATTTGACCAATCGAGTTATGTGCAGCTGCCGAATTGTTTCCTAAAAGCAGCAACGTATAATGCTTAAAACCGCATGTGCGACAGCTGCCTGAATTGCATGAGCGAAGCTGGTGCCCTCTTTTTAGGCAATTAATGCACAGACTAAGTTTTTTAGCTTATTTAAATTGGGCGTCAAACTCAAAGCAGATGCACTGATAGATTCCGTGAGCAGAGTCGTGACAAAATAAGCAGGAGGATGAATTGTTGTTAATGGCAACAAATGAATGTCTACTTTGGTTAGTCTTGATAATCTTCCATCTGAGGGCCAGACGTGAAATTAGCCCTAGCAAAATCCACAGTTTCGAGAGACCGGCATCCTTGATCCAAGAAAGCCGAAAGCTGTTTCTATTATGGTACGAGGTTTGCGAATGATGGATCCTTCCTTCCCACTTTGCCCATCAGGCAGGCTCGAGTTTTTGTAATAGTATCTGCACGAAAATGCATCCGGCGATTTGCTCTGTGCTGCCCAAAGTGGTCAGAACTTGAAGATGAGCATTAAACTTTTCCGATAGCTCTCTCAAGGCGATAACCGATCCACATTCCACTCTCTTCAGACACAAAATTTCAACAATCAAAGAGAGAATATGGGCAACTTAAAAGCTGGAAGAGATGACGTTGGTTTCGTTTTGCATGCATTAACGTACGGATCGCGAAATGTTAAGTACGACGGCATTTGCGCTTGGCGGTTAGCGATTTCCAAACGTAGCATAGTTTCAATTACAGCCATTTTATCAAAGTTTTCACTGAGATCGCTACCGATTTTATCAAAATCAAGCTCATCTAAGCTATTATGGGCCATGTCAAACATAGTTTGAATTATTTCAACTTATTTTAATCCAACTGACAAACCGCACTCATCTAATACTTTTAAGCAATAGAAATGATCGAAAAAACAACGATAAATATAGAAAATACAAACAACTAGACTCTAGATAGAAAAAACTAGAAGGTGTTTTCACTATTTCCATATAGTAATACCTTGCGTAGAATCTGAGATTAAGGGAATATTTAGTGGGTGCGATAACTGCAAGCCGCATACTTACGCTTTTAATGATTTTTCCATATTCAAAATGAAAAAAGATAAATATTCGGCTGTCACATTAATACGGTTGATAGGGAATGAACAAAGAAATAGAAAATCCTATGTATGTTGTAAATATAAATGTAGGACCTGGGTCGTCCAAGGGTTATGCTCAATAATTAATTCTCGGGATATTTGCAATATGTATATTTAATTTACAATATTGTAGTTTATTATTTTAAAGTTTTTTCATTTGACTTAAGTATGTATACATATTTATTTTGCTTTACGCTTATGCGACGACGAGATACGCACGACTGTCCTCTTTGACGAGTCAAACCCCACTCTTTGTCTGTCGCGAGTCTCATTCGATTGTCATATTATTCATCTTGTTCGCTTAAGTGCTGTTGGTCTGTGTATTTTCTGGCATCCCTTCATAAATGTACTATAAATATACAGCGGCCAACGAGAAGGCAAATCACATTAGATCGCCAGCTTTCAATAAACATGTTGTGCTAATTTTCCGCGCTCCGTCCTAATATTCATCAATTCTTTCCACCATATTTCTCTTTTTACTTTTATGTTTTTTATATTACATTCTTATAATCTTTTAAATAAATTTTCTCAAAATTTATGGAGGAGTGCCATAAAGTGTAATGTCAATACACTCCCCTCTGAGAGTCAATAGCGATTGATAGACTTATTATTTCACTTGTCGTAGTCTTGAAGACTCCCGTTCTGTCGTCATTAGTTACTTTGGTTGCTGCTATTTTACTGCAACCCTGTCGCGCCCACCATGTACATACAAAACTTTCCTTCTTGTACTTTTTATGTATATCTTAACAAAAACCCCAAAGTTTTCATTGCATTGCTTCCCTGTGAGACTCAAGTTTCTTGGCAGAGTTCACTATTATAAGGAGGATTGTGAATTGTTTCCGTTGTTCGCTTGCCGGGCATTTTCGCCTCGTATACTAGGTTGAGTCAGATATGGGTCGGCCACACATTAGCTCAGTTGGTAGTGGGTAATATGTCAAGAATGTCCATAGGCAGTCGTTATAAATGGGGCACGGATGGCACTAGGTTGTATTTACTACTCCCTGTATTGCACTTTAGATAATAAGCACACCATAGAGCTGCATTTGAACTCTGGCTAATCCGGTAATATTGCAGCCTCAGTTTTCTCAATGTTTTCTGTACACCAAACTGGCCTAAGTTTTCTCCGCCTTCTCGCCTTCAGCTTCTTTAAAAATAAAAAGCCATCGCAGCGACGCATGATCTTAGGAGAAATCTTCTACCAAATAAGTATAGATGAAAATGTTTAGTTGCTAATAGCTCTCTTCTCGTGATGTAATAGTTGCGCTGAACATCTTGCTGTAATACTCCAACACTCGTTCATCTTGGTTCTGATTGCGGACGGCTCCGGCTACATGGTTTGATGCATCAGTGTCGCTAGCTGATTTTGTAAAGAAAGAAAAGAAAGAAAATCCATATGTGCTCCTCAGGACCATTAAAACTTCCGATTCAACACTTCTCTCAAGTGGGTGAGATAGATGATTCTATTTCCACTTGCCAATATCGACTATGTAGGTCCATGATCGAAAACCACTGAAGGGCGCATGGCGCCTCTAGTGCGCATGTCGACTGTCAGCTCTTCAACCTCAGATTTTGTACATTAGTGGGTATTGCTTGCAGTTGATCCGTGACGGTCTTTTATTTTGTAAGGTTTCACACACCACGCTAGAAAAATCTTTCTTCTTTTCTTTTTTTATGTGTATCTCCAAAAAATACCGGCGTTGTTACGCCGTCACCGATAAGATCGCTGTCAATCGAAACCAGGGCTGCAGCACCAATAGCTATTTTCGTTACTGTATTAATATATTTAAAAACCATTTTAATTATTCAAAAACTTTCATATCCTTTTTTTTACCCTTTAACCGCCCATTGGTGTTTTGATTCATGACAATTTCTTTTATAGGACGACACCGAGATACTTGGCACTAATGCCTAATAGCTGGTAAAAATCTATTGCTGATCCTTCACACATATTTATAAAGAGATCATTACCATCTCCCGCCATATCAACCTACAGCTGTAGCTATGAATGCCAGGCAGGCAATGAGACTTGCTATAGCAAAGCACATTGCTTAGACTTTGCCTGAACAAACTCTCTCGCTGCGCTCAACTTACGCTCTCTTGGGTGCTACAAAGCTGGGGTTCCACGGTCAGGCACAAATGTTTTATCACTTTTTTCGCAGTTTGAACACACTATGTATTGTATGATTAGTGGTTTTAGTAACGCGAATCATGTACATCTGCAAAGATACTTTGGCATGGAACGGTAAAGAAAAACAACTCTAGCCACTCTCATCCTCCTGTTCATTGCCATAACCTTAAGATAGTTTCTTAAATTTGTGCAGGTCGAAGGCAGAAGATGATAACTTTACAACTTGGGACAACGCCATCATCAGAAACGTTACAACAATAACAAAGCCCACACAGCAAAAGCACCATACTTCGTTACCAAAGTTTAATAATATTCCCTACTTCTAAGAAATCGGCAAGCTCCAATAAATGAAGAAGAAATAATTACAAAAATATTTAATAACCAAACTAAACCAATATGAGCATGTCTGATATACAAACGCAAAGTCTATCGGATTTTCGCAGAAGCACGGCCAACATAGCGTTGGGGTTTCGCAACAGATATGTTTAGTTGATTTGATGTTGTAAATATATAGTTCCATTTGGAACATACAAATCAAATTTGTAAAATTATTTCAGAATCTTAACATAACTTATATAATTAACAAAGGCTTCGTCTTAATTAACTAACGGACGGTTTCCAATCAACAAATATTTTGCTATTAGTGTGGATCTAGGTATTTAGCTTTTCGGTGGGCAAAGCCGAATATGTTGTGCTAGTTACATAAATCTATATGTACATATGCATATGCCCAGATATAAAGAGTTGTGTGCCAAACACAAAATATACGTGTAAAAGTAGAACGATTATAGTGACTGCGGTCAAACCCAACCTTCCATAAGCCTCTGTGTGTTTCTTGTTGCTGTTTTTTGGCTTTTATTCTCAGCGGTCATATTTTAATGACAGCTGTTACCAAAAAAATCTCTCTACTTTGCACCTGTAGTTGTTTTATACTCTTTGGTTGCAATGCATCGTGTAAATCATATTAATCATATTGCGATATAATTTTTTATTTCATACTATGCTAATTAAAGCCAATAAAGCACATATTGTTAATTTAATTTTTACAAATAAACTTTTGTAAATTTAGCATTTACCACATGCATTATATTTATGCAAATAAATTAATCAAATGTATTTAAAACTGTTTTCTTTACAGCATATTCATTTTTATTATTTTGTTGGTACATGCTTAACTTTATTTAATGTTACTTACATATTATATGATAAATTTGGTTTGTGCTTCCTTATTACTATATCGGGTATCATTATTGGTTTAAGCTTAAAAGTTTTTGTACGTGTACCTATTATTTAGCTACAGAACATGTATACGCACTTCACTTCATATGCATATGAAATCAATAGAGTACAATGTACCTACTTGCACATATATGGTATATACATACATATACATATATGCATATCTATACATACATACTTATGAAATATTCACTTATACTAGCTTGCAGCATAATAAATAAGACTTTGGAAGCTTTTATGATCAAAATTTATTTAATGAAATATAATGTGACATTCAATGAATTTTGAGTTAGCTTGTGTACTCTAGGGAGCATAAATTCCAATAAGTTCGAATTGGCTGATAACTTTGGTCTTTTACCTCGCATTTTTATACGTATGCACATACATACTAATACCTTATTTATATGTGAACAAAGTGTATAAAAAATTAATTACAATCAAAACATCAATAGGTTCCCGATTTAGTTGCATTTTTTGTGAATTTTTTTTTTTTTTTTAAGGGGCCAGAAAATGGATTAAAAACTTTTTTTTAGTCGTTTACCAAGTTTTTTTTTTATAATTAAATGATAAATATTGCGATTCAATATTATATTATACTTTTTTGTATACTCCTGCAACCTTTATTTCATATATATTTTGATACTTGGAGTCATCCGAATCGTTTCAGAAAGTTCATAAAATCTAAAATGAATTCTTGGAGTTTTGTGATACACCAATATATAAAACATATGCTTCCAAAAACTATATATATACCATATATACTTATATATATATATACCATATACTATACGGATACATATACAGATATATATATACTATACATAGTGTATGTATGCATATTCAAGTATCATTGTATAGTTCAACATAGGTACCCAACGATAGATACCTATATACTATATATTTTGAGAAACCTTTCACTAGGTCGCAAATTTTGAGCAAATCTTTGCAATATGGGCATACATACTGTGTATGTATCTGTATGTACTAACAAAGAGCATGAAATTACAAGATGTGCAAAGTAAAGAGCGTTCTCTTTCGTGAGAGGGGAACCTCTGTAAGTCGTTTTACAATTATAGTGACCGCGGTTAAAGCCAACGTTTTATAAGCCTCTGTGTGTTTGTTGTTGCTGTTATTTTGCTTTTATTATCTGCGGTCACTATTAATTGGCCACTACTTTGTACCTCTAGTTATTTCGTACTCTTGGCTAACGTATAGTCCACTAATCCAGCATGTTTATGTTTGTGGTTCTGTCCAAACAAAAATCACACGCACATCTTTTTTATTAGGTTCTGAATGAAAATGTCAGCAAAAAATTACGTACATATATATGTACATAACGCGGTCGTAACGATAATATCAAACATTCTTAATGCTAAAATGCTACAGCATAGTACGTACTACTTATTTAATATTAAAGTTTGTTGAAACTTATAGTGTTTTTGGTTGCGTTTACCCATAATGGGTGATTTGGTTTAATTCGTTTTCTGCAAATTATGATAATTTGCCTTTGCATTCGTTCATACATGTGTATATTAAAACATATGTTTGTACATGTATGTATATGTATGTACATATTTTTGCGCATATTCATATAGTATATTATTTTTTAATTAAATTTAATTTGCATAAAATATGTGTGTGAAATTGATATGCATACATACACAGCGAAGCTCTTTAGCAGTTTTTAAATAACTGCAAGAAGTTCATATTTAATATTTCATTAAAATAAGTACCTATTGGCTCCCCGTAAGAAATACATTTTCATACCGAGGTCCATACAAAAGCTAGTAAGAGTATTATAGTCGAGTAAACCCGATTGTAATGGAGTAGTTTTATTACATTTTGCTATTCCAGGAAAATCATTTCGTATCTGTGTGGGGAGCTGATACGACAACTTTAAATCGCTGTAACCATGATTTTATTGGACAATATACCTGCTTTTATTGGACCATATAAACCTTCATTTAGAGCAGGCTCTGAAGTTCGAAGAATTGAATAAGCTCAGTAAAATTGTTCTATTTGTTCACTAGCTCCTTTGTTAATTTTATACGTAGCTGTAACCACACTTGTCGTTTTTGAACCTAAGCAGTTGGCAGTTGTTGGATATAGCTCTAAGCAAAAAAATTAAAAATTAATTTTTGATTATTCTTGATGAAATTGGATTTCTTGATTATTTTTGCCAAGTATTTTATTAGAACCAAAAGTTGAACTGACTCAGTGAGAAAAACAGAAGATGTTGACAATTCAGCAAAAAAAGTCAAATGAGTGAACTGAACAACTGAGATTGCTCACTAAAATGAGCAAGGTTTACATAACACTAGTATAAACATATTATGTAGCGAGATCAGTTCCAATATGCAAGCAAAAAAGGTAATGTTAAAAATGGTGAGACTCTAGTTAGACGAGCAAAATGTGCTGTTGTCATACTTCTAAATGTTTGCCAACGAGATATTAAATAATTGAAAGTAAGCAAAATCAATGGTATAATAATATGGAAAAAATATACATACATATACCCTGATTCTGCCGATGGCAGCTCTCATCTTACTTGGTTGCTTCAAGCAAATAAACAGAAAGCAGCGACACCCATTTCCGTTTGAAAAAACAAATTTGCGCTAAATCTTTTTTTTTTAACTTTGAAGTATCCAGAGTCAAAACGAATCTATTTATGCAAGACTCTAATCATACACTATATATTTACAACGTTTTGAACAACGCTCCCTGCTCGTATTTAGAATGTTTAAAAAATAATATTATCAATTAATTGATAACTTCATTAATCCATTGCCGTCTGTTATAGTTTTGCTGGAACAACGAATCAATATTTATATTTAATATGTATGCATATACTACGTAGATACATATTAATGTATCTATTAGAGCCTTGCATGAATCTATTCGAAATTACAAACAAGAAATTAGTTTGTTTACATGTATTTTTTCAGTTATGAATGCATTTATGCAATGCTCTAATATGTATGCAGATAACTATGTATGTGTGTGTTCGTACATATGCACTATAGTAAATATATGCATAAATTGTAATTTTTACACTAAAAATATGTCTGATGCTTCAGATTTAGTACACGCACTCCCGGTTGGCGACGCTGCAGAGGCTAGCGAGTTTGCTCGAGTGGCAGCCAGGGGAGATCGCAAGTCTTGGTTTAGGGATGTTTGGTTTTGTGCTCCTTCATAGTAGTACGATGAGTCTAAAATGTCAGAACCATAAGTTTTTTTTATATCTAAAACTTTCGGTTAAAACTTACTTATCAGGCCTCCGCTGGTGCCATAGCCATACGAACCATAGGCACCACCATATTGTGTATAGGCCTGGCTGTATGCGTAGTCTGTGCTGGATACTACCGAGCCACAAGCTGCAAATAAAGAACAAAAAATTAAGAAAACTATTAAATACTAATGTATGTTACATCATGCTTTCTTTACACCTTGTTAAACCCTGCACCAATAAGTAAAGGTCATTTGTAATTATGAAAATGTTTGTATGTAATGTACATAAGTACGTTATGTCTGTACGCACATACGTACATTTTTAGTCATCGTTTACTGATTCTGTTAATAATTAGTCTGTATGACGCGTCAGTCTTGAGATGATCTGAATATTACAAAAATAAATAAATAATATAGTATACATAAAAATGGGTGATCTGCGATGTTGTAAGATTCTAGCAATTCAAGAAGACTAAGATCAGCTCAAATCCGCCATTAATACAACTATCCAATTTGTACTCAATATTTCTGAATGCTATTTTTAAGGTGTCTGAAAACATTCTAAGATTCAGAAAAAATATCCTTTGCATGGGCCTACAAGCTGTAATAAAATGTTTTAGAATTATTACAATTTGCTATTTATATGTATAGGATATGAAAAGCCGGCAACAGGAGTGTAATGGACACAATCTCAAAGCCTTGTTATATATTACAAAAAAATCCAATTTATACGATGACATTTCAGCACGAAAAAATCCAAGTGTCGCACCGCCCATAATAATTGTCGACCGATAGGAATGTTCATTTTTTGCAATGGTTATTCCTCAATCCACAATTAAACCGAATAGAGAATATTTAGACAATTCATTCTAATAGGGATCATGCGAATAGAAGATAATTTGATACACTAAATTAGATTTTTAAATCAATAATTCACAAATGTAATGTAATGGACCTAAATAAATTCTATACAAAACCACAATAATAAAGCGCTAATAATAAATCAGGTACACTTAATTAGTTTTTTATATTGGTGTATTTATAGAAATTCATGTAAGCAAAAAAATATAGATTTTTTTGTTCCAGCTACTGATATTGCAATAGTAAATTTATTGTATTGTTATCCCGGCTATGAATAACGATACATATTATGAAATTGTTCTATTATGAGTAAGAATAATAGTGGCTCAAAATATTGTTTTAAGCAGAAAGTAATTAAAAGTCTAATAAAAATGTAGCAAAAAATTGGTTCGTCCCAATCACTTTTTATGTATACTATGTACGTTACATATATAAGTATGTATGTATTGTGTAAGAAGCATACGCGATGTGTCTGAACATATTAACATATAATATGTTCATTTGTAACATTTGTATATATAATTTTATAATAATATAAAACTAATATATAGATAGTAAAAGTACAAAAAAGAATATCAAGAAAGAGCGTATATTACTGGTGTATATGTATTGGATAAGGTTATATACAATATTTTATTGTGTTTACTGTCAACCGTTACCAGATACTGAGTTTACTCTAAGAACTTAAATGGTACGAGTATTCATTATATGTGCGAGTTTGTAAATTTACAGATTAAGGTACTCTGAATGTTTAAGAGCTACATAATTAGAGTGAAAGAGAGAGAGAGAGATATATAGAAGCAGTTTTCTGCAACATCAAATTATTTCTTGAAGGAGTTCAGCTGCCTGCGTTCAGCTTTTGAAGTAAACTTGCCTGTAGAATAATGACTAAAACTGGGAAGTATTGCCGATGAGGAGTAAATACCCGCACTATTTCCACCTCCATTGATCGTCACCGTGTCGGAAGCTACGCTATTTGGCCGTCCGTGAGTACTACTGGTAGAATCATGGCTGCTGTTACTTGGTTGCAGGAGTATTAAGGATGAGGTATTCGTGCTTGCTATTGTGATGTTGGGCAATTCTTGCTGTTGTATGTTTTCTGGTTGTTGAGCAATTGGATTGACATCGTTGAGCGAGTGGTGTTGCAGGCCTATATTCTCATGCTGCTTGTTCACATCATTATTACTGTTTTTTTTGTTCCTTGATTCGTCAACTGACTCCGTATCATTATTTTGCATTATACTCGTTGCCATATCAGAAACAGTATTGTTATGCTGCTTTATGGGCGATATTGCAGCTGAGTTGTCCAAATTCGTTATTGTGGTGAAGTTGCCATTTTCGGCGGTGATAGCTAATTGTGACCGTAGATAATTAATATATACATAAATCATAGATAAACGCTCCTAGTTAAGTGACTCAGTGACTTAATATTTGCATTCAATAACAATGATAAGTGATAAGTCTATGGGCTTTTTGCGAATTTTTATAATATGTAAAATAGGGCGTGGAATTTTTATAACATTTCGATATGTTCGACATGTTACAATCACTAATTGGCCATATAGGCTATGCTACTCCCGATATGAATGATCTTATTCTATTGCCACATCTTCACAATTGACTCGCCTTCTTTTTTTAAGTGGATCTCGGTGAGCTTCTATTAAAACCTTATTAGTACTATAACTTAAACTTTTACTATAACTCTTACAGTTTTTCATAACTTTTTAAATTTTTCTAAGAATTTCAGTTAATTAGCGTATTTTGTTTAAATATTCGAATTCTTTTTATGGAATTGTGTCCAGGGTATTTACAGTCGTGCTCGCTTGACTTGGGCATTCTTACTTGATACATTATTGTTAATTTTTCAATCATATGCTTAGTCTTCCTACGACGCAAAACATGGAAGTTCTTCAAGAAAACAAAATGTATAAATTTATATACCAAATAATCTTTTAATATTAAGACTAAACCTTCTCTATTAAACAAATACAAAATGCCTTCATATAACAGCAGGTGTAAAAACAGTGAATCAATACAATACATTCAGATATTCATTATTAATACAGTTTTTTGTCGTAGCCACGCCTTTTATTTTGAAGCGACAAAACTTGGCATGTAGGCTGGTGTAATGCCAAACTTATAAACAACGCATAAAGTAGGTAGCAAATGTATATATATATATATATATATTTCCTTTTTGGTCATAAGATTTATGTTAGTCACAAAATTTAATAGATAGGTTCAAGCAATGTATGATCTTAAATTGCCACGTCTTCTCACTTTAACAGTATTTATACAACCCATATTTTCAAATCTTACCTTTTTAACGTAAATTGAACAATAGAGGTAGAATAATGAAACTTAATTGTTAAAATACTAGAGTGGAGACGCAAATTCTCAGGTTCAAAAAATGTGTAACAAACACAAATGTTTTCCAGGAACTCCGACTACGAGCTTAAGCTGCGAATTGTTATGCATTGTTATGCTGCGAATTTCTTGACTTAGTGCATAAAAAAGTGAAATTTTAAGAAACGGGTGTTAGCAATACTGTATAATCGGGTGGGCGTGGTCAAGCAGTATAAAATGGGGTTTACTTTGGCATTAAAAAAAATGTGTGGCAACGATAAAAAATAGTCCTTGAATCATAAGCATTTCAAAAAATAGACATTGGAATTACAGAGGCATTGGAAGAGACATAGAAATAGATTCCTACTGTCTATTGATACAGAAAATATGTGTACCATCGTATAAGTGGCCGTAACACATCTTATATTGATATTTGTAAATAAATAATAAAATGTACATATGTATGTCTTATATATATGTATACGAACATATTAGTGCCTTTTATGTATGTATGTATATGTATATGTATATGTATATGTATATGTATATGTATATGTATATGTATATGTATATGTATATGTATATGT
>JBANCW010000117.1:3943-25784 GCA_037040085.1 Colocasiomyia kotana | reverse complement strand
TTGCTTTTAATTGTCGCCAGCCTAAAAGCGACAACCACTGCGCGTTACTCTCTCTTGCAGTTTTTCAATTCCTACATTTATGTGTGCAACTATTTAACAGCTCTCCAGTCATATGCTATATGCCATATATAGTAAATATCAGGTGTCTATGTAAACAAGAAAATCAATTGCAGTATTATATTCCAAGTGCAAAAATATATGTATGCATTAAAAAGTCTGAGTGTCTAATTGAAATGCCTTTCTTTTTCTTGATTGGTTGATAGCAGCAAGTTGAAGCACAATGCAAAATAAATGTAGGGATAACTGCGGCGCACCGAAACCTATATACTCTTGCAGTTCGATGCAACTTTATTTACTTACCAAACTTATCCTGAAATAAGCTGCAGATCCCTGCTTACTTGAGCTAATCAGCAGCGTGTTCTGAGCAAGGCTGCAAACCAGTTCGGAGCCTCAGGATTTTTTTAAATTCGGTTCGAACCTGAAACGGAGAAAAATCATTTTTACAATCAGAACATATTAAATAAAAAAGCAGAATAATAATAAATTAAATAATAATAATAAGTAAAATAATAATCATAAATAAAATAATAATAATAAATAAAATAAAACTATTAAATAAAATAATAGTAATAAAAAGAGTAGAGTAGAGTAATAAAAAAAAAAATAATATATAAAATATTAGAGTAGGTTAAAAGGGTGATTGTAACCTTAAGCATATAAATACTTTCAACACATTAAGATAGAACATTTTTTAGTGCTGGAATACCTGAGGAGTGTAGTGTAAAGTTACTTCAGCAACTGCGGTCTCATGCATTAAATCCTAGCTAGCAGAAGGATATGTGAATTGACAGACGACCCAATACAGGCTTCAGATTAGTGGGACCAGCACATCTGTGAAGTGGTGTCTAGCCAAAATCTAGCGGATCACAAGACAAAGGCAGTTCTCTAAGTTCGAAATAGCCGTAAAGTTTTGAAAACCGCGCTAATTAATATGGGTAGCTGTTTAATGGAGTTCGACTAGAGTTTTGATAACATGCTCGACACGCGAGTAAGTTAGAAAGAGCACCTCGAGAAGATTGCCAAAAAAGCATAGCAGAGATCGACAGCGCTTTAAACCGATTAATGGTCAGTAATCGAGGATAAACAGCACTTTAACCCGATTAGTGGTCAGTAATCGAGGATCAACAGCTCTTTAAACCGATTAATGGTCAGTAATCGAGGATCAACAGCACTTTAAACCGATTAGTGGTCAGTAATCGAGGATCAAAATAAAAACGTAAACAGTTATTTCAAGGTGTACTGAGAGCAACTATCCTGTACGGGGCTCCTGTTTTGGCGTAGGATTATTGAAATTATATTATATAAATTATATCATAAGATATATTATAAGATTTAATTATGTTGAAAGTGTTCATTTGTTCAATTGGTCAATTAATCGATTATTCTAAAATGGGACATGACAGGAACTTGTTTTTTAATAAAATGTAATATAAATGAAATTGAGTCATCTCAGTACAAGAGAACAGAGAATATCGATGTATCAGTATTTACAGACTTAACATATTAAGCCCCTTAGTAGGCAGTAGATCATACTAGGCAATAAATCGTACTTGTCAGAGATGTCCATTAGGCTGAGAGTTTTATTGCCAAAATGAGAAGCAAAACAACTAAATTTCTTAAAAAATTGAGAGAGCAGAAGAGGATTCTCTCGAATTTCCGTCTTTATGGCTAGTTGGCTTAATCAACCAACTCTTTTGGTCTATTACCTTTTACTGTGTTGCAAATCTACTCATTACTTGTAGGGCAAGGCAACATACCTAGCTTATATGGGAACTTATTCAGCGCAGTGGCGTAGCTAGTACAGAAAAAAGAGGGCGATTGCCTGAGGGCGACAAAACGATCATTTTATGATAGGAAATTGATCCATAGAAAAAAATATTCAGACAGTATATATTTATCCTTGGGCGCCCATTAATGTACCTACGCCATAGAGGGAGCCTACTGCCTATAGAGAGACTACAACTCCACACAGTTGCGTTACAAGTAGCTGAATGAAATCGCAACGCCCCACTGCAAGTGTATATCAAGTACTGTTTAGTTTGCACAAGTGCATTAATGCTAGACAGATCAGCGGGACGAAATAGTGAACGTCCAAGCGGGGGATAGTCGCACAACCGGCAATATTCAATGCCAAGTTCAAGAAACGCCAATCGTTATGTAGTCCCCAATACTACGACTGATACTCGACTGCAATTTGCAAAAATCATCCACTGTGCCGACACCGCTGCGACGTAATAAGAATAAGCTTGATGCATTTCATTTGGTAATGGCACATGGACAGGCATACGGACCGGCACTACCGGCCACCCGTTGACAGTGACATGATGCCCAGTCTGAGATGCTGATAAGGTGCGACTTTTCTTGTCATAGTAACAATAACAACGACAACGACAACAACAACAACAACAACGACTACGACGACGACTAAATCAAATAGTGGAGCGCAAATCGGTTGTGTGGCTGGCGAATTAGTGCAGCTAATTCAACTATCCAATAGCTAGCTAAATTTAAATTTAAAATTATTTAGCTATTCTGGCTTTTTTAGCGTTGGATTGCTAGAAATATTTAAAAATTGCAATTTTTAAAATTCTATTGCATGAAAAAAATTGAAAATCTCTGTTAATTCTGGTTATTATTATTATTATTATGGCTTTTATATTTTCAGTTCCAAAATGTTGTGCCAAGCAATTTTGCCACTGATAATATAAGAAAAAAATCGATAGTTTTATGTGTATCGATACTTGGTAGACAAGCAATCGTAGCTAAGCCTTGACCATTTGCTGGAATCGAGCTGAATAGCTGCTTCTTATCTGTATAATGAGTAAAATTTTGGATATTTTTAAACATATCGCTTTGTTGATACACTCAGTTTATTTATTATCGATATTTTTCACGATGATTTTTAAAAATTTAAAATCTGTCCTATTATTGGACAATAGTTAAATTTATTGAACAAACGATCACAATTTGGCCTTACAGTTCGCTCCGGGATAGGTTAGATCGTAGTTAGGCCAAGCGGGTGCAGTCTAAGTAGCCTTCGACATGCTACGCTGTTGTCGAGCAGGTTAATCGCCAGAGGTTTTGGATGATTTGAACATATTTTTACTATCGATATATTCCACTTTTCTATTGTTGCCTAATATAAGCAATGCAAAGAGTACGTTCCATAATTTATTTGATTAAGTGTGATCAAAAATTTAGTACGTCTTCGAGGACTCTTAAAAAGTTTATATATAAATACTGCCGACGCAAGCAGCATTTAGACGCTCCTTACACTGTACGTCCAAGTCGTATCAGTGAAGTTCTTTAAAGGAACTCAAAAAATAAAGAAGAATTTTATTTAAATTTGTTGGTTACTCTTTTAGCTATTTTATTTGACAAAAAAAAGCTATTTTCCACCAAAGGCAGTTATTTTTTTGTTGTAAACTATTGGCAACACTGCTGTGACGCAACTGGCTACGCAGTTAGTTTAATGAATGTCTTGAGTAAGTTGGATTGGCACACCTCCTAAGCTGCTCAGAATACGGCATGGCTATATATTACTTTTAATTCAATTAACTTAACTAGCGACTGTTGTCGCTACTATTATGCAATGTCGTTAAACGCTGTCTCCCTCTCTTTCTTTCGTTCTTTCTCTTATAGTGCTAGACAAGGCGTAAAATTACCGGAGCTAGGTCATTATGCCACTGGCATATTCTATTTGGATGCAGCTTCGCATGCTGATGCTGAGCTGGAGTTTAATGAACTGGCCGATAGCCTGGGGTTGCAGGTGCTGGCCTGGCGTACGGTGCCCTCTAATCAGGATGCCATTGGAGTTGTTGCCCGCAAGTCGGAGCCGTTGTCGCGTCAGGTGTTCGTCGCGCGTCCGGCTGGCCTTGATGAGAAGTCCTTTGAGCGTCAGGTGTTTGTGCTGCGCAAGCGTGCCAGCCATGAGCTGCTGCGTCAGGGCAGACGTTTCTATATTTGCTCATTGTCCGATCGCACCGTTGTCTATAAGGGTCTGTTCACTTCGGATCAATTGTGGGACTACTATACGGATCTGAAGGACCCAGACTTTGAAACCTATCTGGCGCTGGTGCATACGCGCTTCTCTACCAATACGTTTCCCTCTTGGGAGCGTGCGCATCCTCTGCGAGTGTTGGCCCACAATGGTGAGATCAATACATTGCGCGGCAATGTGAATTTGATGAAGGCGCGTGAAGGCGTCATGCAGTCGGAGCTCTTTGGTGATCAACTTAAGAAGCTGTATCCCGTGGTGGAACCCAATCTATCCGATTCGGGCTCATTCGATTGTGTGCTGGAGTTCATTACCATGGCCAGCGAGCGTTCTCTGCCTGAGTCGGTGATGACCATGGTGCCAGAGGCCTGGCAGAATGATAAGACTATGTCGCAGGAGAAGCGTGACTTTTATCAGTGGGCCGCTTGCGTTATGGAGCCCTGGGATGGACCGGCTTTGATCTCGTTCACCGATGGCCGCTACATTGGCGCAGTGCTGGATCGTAACGGGCTGCGTCCGTCGCGCTTCTACGTCACCAAAGATAATGTGCTGGTCATGGCCTCCGAGGTGGGTGTCTACGATGTGGATCCATCGCAAGTGACACTGAAGAGTCGCTTGAAGCCTGGCCGCATGTTGCTGGTCGACACGCAAGAGAAGAAGCTTATTCAGGACATTGAGCTAAAGTCGAACATAGCAAAGTCGCGTCCCCATTCGGACTGGTTGCAGCAAAAGGTAGGTTCCAGCATAAGCAACAATGCAACACTTAATCGACTCTGAACGCATTAAAATGGCGTTAACCAACATTGTAGTATTTTGGAGAACCAACAATCTCTTAATACAATTTGCCTAAATTTTGTCAATTTCTCTATCATGCTTTCAATGTGCCCCAACAAAAATCAATATGTCTTACTTGGACTAACCCAGATGGTGAGTTAGCGAGCTGCCCGTCTGAGCCTTGCCCTCGTTTTTTGTGGCCATTTAACCCGTATCCCTTGTTGTGATTAGATTTTTTCCTTGCTTCTGCCTTGAGTTATGCTGCATGTCTTTTTGTCTTCAGCGCCTCCTTTCTATGCTAGTCAATTAATCTTTGATTTCGTCCCTCCCAACCCAGATTACACTGGATGAGATACGCAACGCCAACATACTGAACACGCCAGTCGAGGAGGAGTCCAAGCTGCCGGCCTCCCAACGTGGTATTTTTGATCCGCGTTTGTCGCTCTTTGGCTACACCACGGAGACGGTCAACATGTTGCTTATTCCCATGTTCAAGAACAAGTAAGAATGCCTCTCTCCAATGGTGAGCAATCCACGGTGATACTCATTGTTGATTCATCACTGCAGAAAGGAAGCGCTTGGCTCTATGGGCAACGATGCTCCGCTGGCCTGTTTGTCGTCCTTCCAGCCCATACCGTACGAGTATTTCAAGCAGCTTTTTGCGCAGGTCACCAATCCACCGATTGATCCATTCCGCGAGAAGGTTGTCATGTCCATGCAGTGCCCCGTCGGGCCGGAGGCCAATTTGCTGCAGCCCTCGGCACAGCAGGTGCATCGCATTTGGCTGCCCAATCCCATATTGAGCATTCCAGATACCAATCTGCTAAAGCGCAATACGCACCGCGGTTGGAAGACCAAAATTTTGGACATAACATTCCAGTACACTGAAGGCGTGGCCGGCTACATGGAGTGCATTGAGCGCATTTCTCGCGAGGGCGCTGCAGCTGCCAATGCCGGCTTTCAACTGCTCGTTATATCCGATCGTCGTGCTGGGACCGATCGCCGTGTGGCAGTGTCAGCACTGCTGGCGCTCGGTGCGCTGCATCATCATCTCATCGAGACGCTGCAACGCATGAAAGTGGGCATCATTGTGGAGACGGCGGAGGCGCGAGAGGTGCACCATATTTGTGTGCTGTTGGGCTATGGTGCCGATGCCATCTGTCCGTATCTGGCATTTGAGCTGGCCGAAGCATTGCGCGACGATGGAGTCATTGGCTCCGAGGTGACCAACAAGCAAATCTATGCAGCCTATGCCCAGGCCATTGACACTGGCATAGCCAAGGTCATGGCGAAGATGGGCATCAGCACCTTGCAGTCATATAAAAGTGCTCAGATCTTCGAGGCGGTGGGCTTAGGCGGAGATTTGATTGAGAAATGCTTCCGCGGCACACAGAGTCGCATTGGTGGCGTTACACTGGGCATACTTGCCAAGGAGGGATTGGAACGCTTCCAGCTGACCTATGGCAAGGTGTCGCCAGACACACGCATCTTACGCAATCCTGGCCAGTACCACTGGCGTCATGGCGGCGAGGCTCACATCAATGAGCCGTCCTCCATTGGCAGCCTGCAGGAGGCAGCGATCAACAATAATCTGAGCGCTTTTGAAGCCTTCAAGAAGACCACGCTGGACAGCGTCAAGAAATGCGCACTGCGTGGCCAACTGGAGTTTGTTACCGATCGTCCGAAGATTGACATTTCCGAGGTAGAGCCAGCTAGCGAGATTGTCAAGCGGTAAGTCATTAGCGGAATTCACCACGAATCTTTCTGTTTATGCCACTTGTTGGCCCATTTGTAGTTTTGCCACTGGCGCCATGAGCTTTGGCAGCATTTCTCTGGAGGCTCATCAGACATTGGCCATTACCATGAATCGCATTGGCGGCAAGAGCAATACCGGCGAGGGTGGCGAAGATTCCGATCGCTATTTGAGTGAGTATTGGCAGAAGTTTTAACGTTGGATCAGCTAATTATATGCTAATTGCAGATCAAGATCCCGAGCATAGTCGCCGTTCGGCCATTAAACAGGTGGCCTCTGGTCGCTTTGGCGTGACTGCTTCCTATCTGGCCAATGCCGATGACTTGCAGATCAAGATGGCACAAGGCGCCAAGCCAGGCGAGGGTGGTGAGTTGCCTGGTTATAAGGTGACCAAAGACATTGCCAAGACACGTAAATCGGTGCCGGGAGTGGGCTTGATCTCGCCACCACCCCATCACGATATCTACTCCATTGAGGATTTGGCTGAATTGATCTACGACTTAAAATGTTCCAATCCCAATGCACGCATCAGCGTTAAGCTAGTCTCTGAAGTGGGCGTGGGTGTCGTTGCCTCCGGCGTGGCAAAGGTGCTTGCCCGAAAATGCTTAATTTCCAACTGTTTTATTATTGAGTTGCTTTCCATTTTAGGGCAAGGCCGAGCATATTGTCATTTCGGGTCATGATGGCGGCACTGGTGCCAGCTCGTGGACGGGTATCAAGCATGCCGGCTTACCCTGGGAGCTGGGCATTGCTGAGACACATCAAGTGCTTGTATTGAATAATCTACGATCAAGGTAAGTTTGCGACCAGCAGTCCCCTGCGACCCCATTTGTGTTACTAATCATGAACGAAACCATTACTGAAGTGCGTGGTTAGCCAGATGACATCGATGGATTTTGAGATTTGAGGGATTGAAAATTAATCCGAATGTGATTCATTAACATATTGAATTGCCAAAATCCAGGCAAGATTGCAAGCCAAAACAAACGACAACTAAAACGATAGTTGGAATTGGGCTGCTGCTTGATCCTGCTGGCGGTGGGAAGGGAAGTGGTTTCCATTGATATTGGGGACGGCAAAGTCAAGGGCGAAGGATTGAAGCATGCCAGATATTGCAATGAAGCCACCATAATGTCAATACCGTTAAGAAGGTGCAAGATCTTGATCTGTACAAATATCCCAGAGTCACGCTTTATGAGCTCGTATCTCGAAATGCAAACGGAAGTTCAACAATCAGGGTACCGCTTGCAGTCTCAGTCAGAGCTAATAGAACCTTGATACTCATTCAAATTGTCGCGTTCAGGGTTGCAGCTTACCCACTCGTCACTTTCTACTCGTCACTCGCTACTCGTCGTTCGATCACTCGCACGCCTTCTCGCTCGAACGCACGCTCGTACGATCGATCATTTGTGCAATCGCCGCGCTGTGCTCCATTAGTAATTTCTTCTCATTACTTGGAATATTGCTAAGCAACCTGTGCTAACATTATCCCCTCCCTTTCTATGTCGTGTCTTCCCCTCTACTATCGATGCTCTATTGGTCCCATGCAGAGTCATCGTCCAGGCAGATGGACAACTGCGCACTGGCTTCGATGTGGTTGTTGCTGCTCTGCTCGGCGCTGATGAGTTTGGCTTCAGCACCGCCCCCTTGATTGTTATGGGTAGGTTACACATGGACAGTTAATTGGCGAATCACTAAAACTGCTCACTGCTTGCAGGCTGCACCATGATGCGAAAATGCCACCTAAACACTTGCCCCGTTGGCATTGCCACACAGGATCCGGTTTTGAGAAAGAAATTTACTGGCAAACCCGAACATGTCATCAACTTCTTCTTTCTGCTGGCCGAGGATGTAAGTAAACTGTCAACCAGGGCTGCTAACTAAAACTCTCTTCTACATGTTCCAATTGAGAGTTGGTTCGGCATGTAAAAATAGTTTTTTTTTCCTGCTCAGGTTAGGTTCGAGTTTCCAATAATCGTGGAGACTCCGAACTGGTCTCCGAATTGCCTTGGTTTAATCACTAATTTAACTGCTTGGCTCCGCTTGCAGATTCGTCAAATTATGGCCAATTTGGGCATACGCAAGTTCCAGGATCTTATCGGGCGCACCGACCTGCTGCGCATGGCCAGTCAGCGTGACAACAAGGCCAGCAATTTGGATCTAAAGCTATTGTTGAAGAATGCCTTGGAGCTGCGTCCTGGCACCAATATTGTCGGTGGCTCAGTCAAGCAGGACTTCCAGCTGGAAAATCGCTCCGACAACCAGCTAATTGCCAAGGTTCAACAAATCTTTAACGGATCCGTTGACAATATTACACTCAAGATGCGCATACACAACGAGGAGCGCGCTTTCGGCTCCACACTCAGCTATCACATTGCCTGGTAAGCAGTCCAGCTATAGTCTATAATCTGCTTCTTAGCAGAGCTTAACTGAACTATTTCTCTTGCAGCAAATATGGCGAGGAGGGCTTACCCAGCGGTAAGAGCATGGATATCTTCTTGGAGGGCTCCGCTGGACAGAGTTTCTGCGCATTTTTGGCACGCGGCGTGAATGTAACTCTGAAGGGTGACGCCAACGATTATGTGGGCAAGGGCCTGTGCGGCGGCAACGTGGTCATCATGCCACCGGATACGTCAACATTCGAGTCTCATTTGAATGTCATTGTGGGCAATGTGTGCTTGTATGGTGCTACGGAGGGCACTGCCTATTTCCGTGGCATAGCCGCGGAGCGCTTCTGCGTGCGCAACTCGGGCGTGACGGCGGTTGTTGAGGGCGTGGGTGACCATGGCTGCGAATACATGACAGGCGGCCTGGTGGTCATTCTTGGCCTGACTGGCCGCAACTTTGCAGCTGGCATGTCTGGCGGCATTGCGTATGTCTATGACATTGATGGCTCGTTTAGGCCCAAAGTTAACCCAGAGTCTGTGGAACTATTGCCATTGGAGCTGGATGCTGATGTAATGCTTGTGAAGGAGCTGCTGCGCGACTTCATCGATAAAACCAACTCCAAGGTGGCCAAAGAGTTGCTCAATAATTGGGCAGAATCTCAGGCAAAGTTCATCAAGGTCTTCCCCTATGAATATCAGAAGGCCTTACAAGAAATGGAGGAAGAACAAGTCAATAATGCATTGGTGGCGCAATCGGCCAAAGCCATCGAGAACGGCAATGGCAAGCACGAACCGCACATCAAAGACATTGAGGAGTCCATACAGGATATTGCCTTGGAACAGAAGCGCGCCGATCGCGTGCTGGACAAGACACGCGGCTTTGTCAAGTACAAACGTGAGTCGGCACCTTATCGTGATGCCGTCGAGCGTCAACATGACTGGAACGAGGTCTACAATTTCCCTCATGTGCGCAAGAATCTGAAAGTGCAAGCGGCGCGCTGCATGGAGTGCGGTGTGCCCTTCTGCCAGTCCAATTCGACGGGCTGCCCATTGGGTAACATTATACCCAAGTGGAATGATCTAGTGTTCCATGGCGAATGGAAGGAGGCACTGCGTCAGCTGTTGCAGACCAATAATTTCCCCGAGTTCACTGGTCGTGTGTGCCCGGCACCCTGCGAGGGCTCTTGTGTGCTGGGCATTTCGGAGCCGGCGGTCACGATCAAGAACATTGAGTGCGCCATTATCGATCATGCCTTTGAGCAGGGCTGGATTAAGCCTGAAATACCAGAGGTGCGCACCGGCAAGCGGGTAGCTGTGGTGGGCTCAGGCCCATCTGGTCTGGCTGCTGCACAGCAATTGAACCGCGCCGGCCATTTTGTGACCGTATTTGAGCGCAACGATCGCGTAGGTGGACTGCTGCAGTACGGCATTCCCACCATGAAGCTGTCCAAGGATGTAGTCAAGCGACGCGTCGACCTAATGGCCGATGAGGGCATTGAATTCCGCACCAATGCAAATGTTGGCAAAGATGTGAAGGCCGAGTTCCTGCTGGAGGAGTAAGTTCATCTGGCATGGCTTATGTAAGCCAAAAACTAATTCAATTCTCTGCTTGCAGATACGATGCATTGCTCATTACCACTGGTTCCACCTGGCCACGTGATCTGCCGCTGGCTAATCGTGACTTGAAGGGCATACATTTTGCAATGGAGTTCCTGGAGGCACAGCAAAAGAAGCAGCTGGGCGGCAAACAGGAAATCATCAATGCAGCTGGCAAGGATGTCATTATCATTGGTGGTGGTGACACTGGCTGCGATTGCATTGCCACATCACTGCGTCAGGGGGCTAAGAGTATTACTACCTTTGAAATTCTGCCAGAGCCGCCAGCCAAGCGGGCCGATGACAATCCCTGGCCACAATGGCCCAAAGTATTCCGTGTCGATTATGGCCACGAAGAGGTGCGTGTAAAGTTCGGCAACGATCCTCGTCAGTACTGCACGACAACCAAAGAATTCATTGGTGAGAACGGACACATCAAGGGCGTTCGCACCGTCGAGGTGGAGTGGACAAAGTCGGAGACAGGCCAGTGGCGTATGGCAGAGGTGGCCGGTTCCGAAAAGTACTTTACAGCCGATTTAATTTTGCTGGCCATGGGCTTTTTGGGACCGGAGAAAACGGTGCCCAATGAGCTGGGCTTGGAATTGGATGCGCGTGGCAACATCAAAGCATGTAATGGACAATATGGCACATCGAATTCGAAGGTCTTTGCAGCAGGCGGTAAGTCGAGCTTAAGCTCCAAAAATGTTGGGCAAACTATATTTAATTTTCAATCGCGAATCTCTCAATGCCTTAACAGATTGCCGGCGTGGTCAATCGCTTGTTGTCTGGGCCATTACGGAAGGTCGCCAGGCAGCACGCCAAGTGGATTCGTATTTGACTGGCAAGCCCAGTGGTCTGCCTGGCCCCGGTGGCGTTGTGGACCCATCGTTGCGGATCTAAGCAGTACGCGATTGCCTTGTCTGTGTGTGTCGTCGTCGTCGTCGTTGCCGTCTTCGTTGTCATCGATAAAATTCATTTTGGTTTTCGACGCTGAAAAACAATTTGCAATTTGTGATTATTATTTTCGCGATTTTAGTTTAGTTTACCAAGTACACTGAAAGCAAAAGACTTACGTTTATACAGCATTAAATTTGTACACATTTTTATTTAGTTTTATTTTATGCGACGCCGTCCACATGGCGCTGCTACGACATAGACCTTGGCACTTGATGCTGGAAAACCAGTACGAAAACCCTCCAAAACAAAGTGCTGCGGTACGAGTCAATTAAGGAGTAAAGGAAACAAGGAAGGAAAAAATTATATACATACATATATGAAAAACGTTTAAAACAAATATTCAAAATTAAAGACAATAATTAGAAATTTAATGTTATACAAGTTAATGCTAAAGCTGAAGCCTCTTTAGAAAACTATATTTTCGATGTTGTTTGCATTTTAGTTGTGTTTTCGAAAAACAATTTAAAAAAACTAATTGGTATGCTGATCTCCATAGTACACAATTCGGAAATAGTACTCTAGCTACTCTACTTATGATACTACTACTACTATAATATGACGACGGCAGTGAAACGAGTTATAAAAGTATATACGGAATAATCTCAGCTGATATCTAAATGCATTTTTGTTTTTAAAAAATGTTTGTGTTTTGAACTACAATCGCATCCGTTTATTGCAAGTACCTTAGATGGGTTACACCATACAACTTATTGGTATTTTAAAAGCCATGTGTTACATGTCCCTTTGGCAGTTAATAAACTATGTATTACTATTACATATTATATTTCTATATATATTTATTGTGACAAGCAAGATATACCCTACCACCTATAAACCTATAAAAAATATATGTTCCAGGCATCTAAATGTAAACAAATGTATGTCAAAACGCATTTTATGAAATAAATAATCAATTCATTCTAGTGTTCCAAGCAAAAGTTACCCACCTGCATTTATTCTTCTAATGAATTTTTTGAATTAAAAAAAAAAATGATCGACTACTGATTATAACTTTATCGGCCCTGGCACCACAGCTGGATTCGCTGCGATATTTTCGATTCGTTTAAAAAGATTGATTTCATCAATAAATTATACCTTTGAAAAAATTAAGAATCACTTTAGTTTCATCGCAACTACTTCAACAATTTATTCGATATATATACATACATATATATATATATACAACAGCCAGTTAACAAAACAAAATAGACATGCAAAAAATCGATGCTTGTAAATAAAAAATAGCGCGCACACAAAGAATCGACTAGATCGATCGAGAAGCGAGTTGATTTCCAGCTCTGCCTGGACTATAAAAAATAAGAAAAATGAATTTCATGCTAATCGCATTGTTAACAACAAACAGTTAACAAAATAAAATATGAAGATAAAACGATGCTTGTAAAAAAAGAATCGTTTTAGTGGCATACAAACATAAGCTTCTTTCTATTTTCGCATGTGGTCACACTGGCAAATTGTAAACATGAGTTTCTACTGCAAAGGTAATGTTTTTATTAAAATATATTAAATCAAATACAATGAATGTTTTTTATAACAATTTCAACAGGCGACAAGTGGAGTGTAACCGCCACAAAGATGTTTTTGAAACTGTATAAAGAAAACCTACAGAATTTTCGCAATCCAAAAATTAAAAACAAAACACTTTGGGAGGATATGATAAATAAAATGGAGCAGAAAGGAATAAACGGCCTCACTATAGATCAAATGGACCGTAAATATCGAAATTTGAAAAAAACTTATTACTGCATACGCTCGAAAAAAGAATCTTTCGGATATCCAACCACCAAATGGTTGTTCTACAATGATATGGATGATATATTGACCGACCACCGTTTGATAGTTGAGCGCCAAACAATATCGTCATTTGTCACAGATGCTGAAAACGAGGCACAGCATCGTAATATTTTGAATTTTGAAGATGAAAATGAGACATTTTTCGATAACGAAAATGAAGCAGTTTCAGAGCAGCAAAATAATTTAGTACCCGAATACGATTGGGAATGCTCCATGTTGTCAGAGGAAACCACGAGTTTTCGAGAAGAACCATTGTCTTCTAGTCAACACCAAATAACCAATGAAAACCAATTAAATGTGTGTAATTGTAGAACGAACGAAGTGTTGAAGGCTCAAAGAAACCACATTGAGCATCTAAGAGGTATAAAGATGGCCTTAGAAGAATCTAATCAAATTCAAATGCGTGGAAATGAGCTGTTGGAAACGTACATACAAAAGTTGGCAGAGAAAACTTCTAATTAAAAACATTGAAATGCAGTATTGAAATAAAAAATATATATTCTAAAATATAAAATCTATAAATTATTCTGCTTTTCGGGATCTGCTTTGCTACACAGGTTAGTCCGCTAATGTTGTGTCTCTATAAGACTGTGTGATCGCCGCTTTGATAGTATCTCTTTTACAGATTGCTTCCGTAGGCGGCTCTAAATGGATATACGGTACATCTAGTTCAGGGATATCTCTATATTCAATATCATTTGGATCGTCGATTTCGTCGTTCATTAGGATAAAATTGTGCAGCATGCAGCAAGTGCTTACTATAATTGCTGCTATATTAATAGAGCCAACATCTAGATATTTAAGTCTACAAAATGTTCCTTTAAGTATTGCAAAAGTCCTATCAATAGTGTTCCGTATCGAATTCATTTTCATATTAAATGTTAGTTCGTCTGCATCTAACTGCTTTTTGTTCTGATACGGCGTCAGTAAGTTAATGAGCAACGGGTAAGCAGAGTCTCCTATTAAATGCATATGACTTGACATAAGTGGATTTGTTTTGTGCGAGATTTTGGCATATAGAGGGCTTAGTGCAAACACCTGAGCACTTTCCATTCTTCCAGGCTGCCCTATGTTTACGTCAATAAAACGACATTCGCTGTCACATACACCTTGAAGTATTATTGAGTAGCCCAGCCTATTGGTGTGGTAATCCAATGCGTTTTCTTCAGTCTGAGGACGGCCTATGCAAATGCGACAGCAATCCAATGCTCCAATAACGCCTGGTATGCCATCCGATTTTCTTTCGAATATCCTTGCAGTCATCGCTTGCTGCGTATTAGTTGGCCATTTAACATATTTCGGCATTGACTTTGACAGCACCAACGTCAGGTAATTAAATATTTGTTGACTCGATTTTAGCGGCATATTAAATCTCTCGCTGGCAGACAAGAATGACTCCTGTGTGCCTAAAACCCAAATGACAAATAGCAACTTTTTCTCCAGACAAACATCCGCCACTGGTTCCCTATGCGCTTGAGCTGCAACGATTATCAAGAGTGCCTAAAAAAAAATCAAAATTTTCAGCATACACATGAGCATGCGTATCGCTAGTCGTACCTCGAATGTTGTACGTGACATTTTGAAATGATTTTTAAATTCACCCATAGTATATTCTTGAATTGTTACTTCATAAAATTTATTGGGGCAGACACGTTTCCCATTCGGATTTCCAATACCACTATTATAGCGTTTATGAAGCGGCTGTTCTTCCACCAACGAAGCAACGAAGGCGTTTTTGAACTCATTATTGTCACTTAAAATATGATGAAGTTCTTTAAACTCTGCGCAATTCATTGTTTTGTCGCTGTTGCTCTGTATCCTTTTAAGATCAGAAAATAAAAACAGCTGTTCGGCCACAAAATGATCAGTTATCGATCATCAGTAATCGTGCGATTCCTTTAATGCATTTTCTGTTATTTTAAATCTACAAAGGTAGAATCTACAATAAATAATAACAACTTTAGGCGATGAAAACACCAATTTTAAATCATTTGTAATTTGCAAACTTATATTATTTGATAACTTTCTTTTACTTCCTAAAGCAAATGCGCGAAATTTTGAAATGCTTGTCAAACAGCTGGCTGACACAATGCTGTTTGCTCTGAACTTTGCCACATCTAGTACATTTGCAGAAAGTATCGATATAATTGTACGTTGAGTGTGTTCTGCCATCACTAGCCGGCTTCTATTTTATTTTTATTTTATCACGTTTGCATGGTAGAAGTAAATTCGCAACATGTTTAAAAAGCCAAAACCAGGCGAAACTGAGGAAGATTTACTGCGGATGGCAGCAGAGTTTAATGCAGAACGTGAAAAAAATCCAAATTTTCAACCAGCAGCAACAGCTGTGCGTGTAGGAAGAAGTAAGTTCTCACAGTTGCTTATTTCAAGCGACGCATTAAATGATATTGATATTAATTGACTTCTTATACGCGATAGCCACTGAGAAATCATTATTTGCACAAAGACGTAGTCAGGCGAAACTTAACAAGCCACTTGTTACAAAGCAGACAGGAGTTGTGCCGCCCAATGCCAGCACTACAGAAGCAACAAGTTACTTTACTGAGTCAGCTAGCCCAGTGGAAATTGAAGGAAATGCGCCGCTTGCGGTAGCAGCAACAGCTTTGCGTGTAGAAAACAGTGAGTTATTATTTTTTAAAGCTGCACAAATAAATGTAGTCCACTAATTACCATAATCAACGTGTAATAGCAACTCAAAAATCGTTGTTTGCGCAAAAACGCAGTGAGGACAAGCTCCATAACGAATCGATTGCTGTGGGGCAGTCCGCAGCTCAGCCTCTGCCAACGAGAGCTGTTGGAGCAATAAGTGAATATGGTGTGGCCGCAAAGCAACAAAAGGTGCTGCTTGACGAAATACATGAAAACATATTGGGAGATGTGCGTGGTAACAAAGTAAACCGCAATCTCATCGATGTTGTAATCGGTGACATTGTAGAGCGGCCAGAGGGTGCACAGTCAACAGTCAACTTTGATTTGAGTACTCGCTTTGAGGTAAGAGATGCTGATAAATTGATCATTATTTCTGATTATGAAAATATGCATATTTAGGCATCGGGCAGCAAGCCGAAAAGCATTTTTGCACGAAAATTATTGGCTGCAGAAATGAAGCAACATCAGTTGTTGCAACCACAGAAAGTTCATTGCAGTTCTACAAGCAGCACTGGAATTAGCTCAGCTGAACGTAGCAACATTATAGAAGATGCCACAATGTCTAGGGAATTGCATGCTGAGAATCTAAATACGCTTAGTCAAATGCGAAAAGAGGATATATTGGCGGAACGCCAAAGTCTGTTGAATTCATTGGGTAAATATAAGTTTAAATAATTATTTGTATAGCAGGCATTAAACTATCTTTGTATCTATAAAGATCCTGCACTAATTGCGCTCTTAACGAAAAAGCATAAAAGTCAAAACGTTGAACCAACCAAGCCAGTTGCTGAGCCCAGCAAAAATATGACTATTCCAGCTGAAGCAATCACTTTGTCCGACTCAAATCCAGCACATAAAATACTGCAACAAAGCGATGCTGGCAATTGGCTGAATTTCAATCTCGTTGAGGAACACAAACTAGCCTGGATGCGTGATATACCGACACAGCTGGCTAAACTGAAGCCAGGTCAGCAATTCGATGCACGTTTCGATTGGAAAGGCGTGCTCCTGCCACACACGCTGCAAGACTTAAGCACACAGGCTAAAGATGATCGCGACTTGTATTTGCATGGCGAGGAGGCTGAACGCCCAGGCTACACGCTACAGGAGCTATTTCGCTTGGCGCGGTAAGCGTTTTAGGCGACCACAATATGCCTAATTACTCATCCAAAGTGTTTTTTTTTTGTCTGCAGCTCTACAGTGTTGCAGCAACGTACTTCAGCTTTTGGCGCCATTGCGGGCATATTTAGCATCTATAATCAAGGTTTCTACGATCAAGTTTTAGAGCTGCCGATATCAAAAATGTTTTTCCTGTTGCGCTTTGGCCTGGATGATAATGCACCTGCACAGCTGGAAGTTGTTAGCAAAGCTTTGGCTCGCCTTTTCTACAATGAAACCGATGAAGTGCTACTGGATCACATCTACGAAAACGCCTATTGCCACTGGCAGCCAACTTTGCCAGTCACAGCTAGCAACGAGGACGCAACGGATGCCACATCAGTGGCATTTTTGCAACGCTGTTTGAAGTTATTACGTACAAATCCCACCGCTGTGCGTACTGAAGTCGACGAGTCTGAGGTCGATGCTCGCATGAGCATGGATGACTTTCAGTTGGCTGAAACTGACTTAATTGATTGCTTATTACGCACAAACATTTTGCAGCGCATAAAGTAAGCAGTGTCCTTTGACGGTTGAGTTAAATTTAATTAATTATCGATTTCAGCTTTATATTGGGCACAGCACGTCCGGACAACAGCACCGTGGAGTCATGCTTAAAGCTGCTAATACGTGTGGCACGCACCAATGTTAAAGTGGCCAGGCAGCTGGCCAACGAGAGCCAACTATTGCAAGTGATTATGTCGGAGTTTATGCCAAAAATAACGTATCTAGGTTGGTAGTTTTATACGCTTGGTACAATTCGTTCAACTTGCTATTCAACTATCATTTCCACAGCTGCAGATGCCACACAGACACATACATATTATGGCTATCCACAGTACTTGTGCCTGAAATTGTTGCGCATACTCATAAGCCAGCACTTGGACATTGCCAAGCAGCTGTGCACAAAAACCGTGCTCATCGAGCGCTTAAGAAACTATTTGCTCTACCGCGATGACATCAAGGTATGCATGTTGTAGAATAATTTGTATTTGCTATCTAACTGATTTCGGTTTTAGGGTAAATTGATACGCGTTCAAATCGAGGCACTGCGCATACTGCGCTGCCTGCTCGTACAAGGCATTGTGGATCGGGAGCTGTACAAGTAAGCGTGCGCTGCCTAGCCCATTAAATTATTAACAGTGTTCTGTATGAAGGCCGGATCGGTGGCAATGTAGCATTTGACAGTTTGATAAACCACATCGCAGCCATCAGTGCCCTCTGTAAATGTAGAAATTGCTGTGAGCGATGCCATGATCAATAGATATTGCTTACTTTGTGTGCCGCAGGCATCTGCCAGGTTTTTAATTTTTCCATGCAGCTGCTCAGGCAATACTTCCAGCAGAAACTCCAAATGCATTACATTTTCAGCATCGACCAGTCCGAACATATCAAACATGCAGTGCAGAAAGCACTTGAATGTCGTATCCTCCGGAAAGTTTTCCGTATGCGCCTGGGCCACCAATGCTGCAAGGCATGCAAGCGTTTGTCAATGCAAATCGCACAGAAAATATTTGCTTATATTTACTTACCTTCACTGGTGCCACTCTGTTTGATGCAGCGCGCATGCACCTTTTTCACCTGTTTCTTAACCACATCGGGCACCTCTACCTGTGTGTATGCAATTTGCAGTTGCAGTTTTTACTTGTCCCTAAACGATTCATATTTTTTCACTTACGCCTTGCTGCGGTCTGATGACGCTGCATATAATGCAGAGTGCCAAAGTTAGGCAGACAATTTTGGAGCACATGGCGCAACTGGTGGCTTATACGCGTAGCTTGAACTAAGCCCGCAGTGAGACTTAGCTTACTTTTATAGCCATGCTTTGGCGGCTTAATAGCCAAGTATTAAGAGTTCTAATTGCTAGTATTATTGCTGCGCTTTTGTTGACTATTTTAGACAATTTCTACACGGGCTGCGGCAAATGCTCGACTGGCATTATCAGCATTGCGTTTTTGAAGTGGGCGGTCCGCCATTAATACGCCAGCACGCGGCCGCTCTGCTTGTGGCAATTGCGGCCAGCGGTGAGTGTGGCGTTTGCGATGTGGAAGCACAGAAATTACTAGCCGAGTCATTGCATAATTGCTGCTGTAGCTGGTTGCATAAGGCAACGCAAGCCGCCCCATTAAAGGATGTAAGTGTACAGACTGTAAGTGATTTCGTCTAACATGCTTTATGTATAAGGATTTTCTGTTTCAGTACACACAGCTTACACTCTTGAGCGCCGCACTATATACAGTGACCTGGTTTGTGCGTCACGGCTTCGATATAACAGCATTTAGACGCATTCAGCGCACATTTCTGCCGAATTTTGTGCGTTCGCCCGGCCTCATTGCTTGCGTGCAGCAATTGACGTGAGTGCAAAACTGACAGCTTAATGGTGATTGCTGGCCACAAGTGGGCATTTTAATTACTATTTCTAACAGTAAGACCTCCATTATTTTACGCCGTTTCGCTGATCGGCGTAATGTGCACGCTTCGTTGCCCAATGTCGGTGCCATATTGATGAACGAGCATGGACCGCAGCTGATTGTAACCGATACGTATCCAGTGCAACTGCTGAGCAACATCTGGACCTTACTCGAGCTCGATGATGGCAACAAATCGCTATTCGAGGCGCTTATGCAGCCTACCATACTAGAGCCAATTGGCGACTATCTGCAACAGTTGAGCGTGCAGCTGAACCGCTTGTTGGCCAGCAATTTCTTTGCGCGCAGCGAACTGAAATTCGTGCATCAGTTGCTCTGCACCGACGGCATTGAAACGTATCTGAAGCGCGAGCAGCTTCTGCAGTTGGTCTATAACTACTTGTGCTGCCTCTCCACATCGCATGGCGCACAGATAAAGCGCATATTCGAACGTTTCATATTCAATGAGCATTATGTACAATTGGATGCAGAGTCTCTGCGGCTGTTGCAACAAACCTGCATGGAAATGGTCTATCCACATATAATAGCCGTGAGTTTACTAGTGCTGTAAGCGCGTTAGTCGTGCAACATTCACATGTATTTCGCTTATGCAGGACAATAAGGAGCCCACACTGACACTGTGCTACACACAAGCGCCCGTTCTGCCGCCCGACTGGCCTTACTTTCAGCTTCGTCTGCTGCTCAACAACTACGTGCAGCATGTGCAACAGCAGCCGGCAGTCATATACTCGGGTATGTTGTCCGGCCTTCGGGCTTTAAAACAAAGTTTCTGTGATTAATTTCCTTTGTACTCAATAGAACATCAGGTGGTGCGCATGACATTGTTGTTTGTACAACAGCTGGAGCAGCAGCATCTGCAGATTGTCACACCACTGGAGAAACTGATGTACCTAATGATTGCCTTTATGGGGCCGGACTCACAATTCCTGGAGCCAGAGCTGCATAAGCTGTTGAAAGCTCAGCTCAGCGATTTTTATGCAGCTAATGCTACGCATCATTTTGATTTCGATGCCAACTTTGTGGACAAGGGCAGCTTTGAGCCACTCTACTATCTGTTTGTGGATCATTTTCAGGCGGCCAGCTATGGCGACGAGCTCTTTAGCTCGCTGGTGCTGCTGCCGCTCGCACAAAAATACGATAACAAATGGCGACGACGTATCTGGTCCGAGCATGTGCAGGCAATGCGCTTTCTCAACTGTGACGAAAGCTTGGTAGGCCTAACATCGTACATTTAATAATGTCATATAGCATTTACCTTGCTTCGCTTTGCCTTGCAGTTGATTGGCGGCATGGCTGCCTACTTGGAGCCAGTGGAGCAAGAGCCCACGCTGGTCAAGCTCTATGGCGATGCATTGCACAGGCAATTGGTGCGTCCAGGCACTATTGGCTATCACATTGCCCGCCACCATTTCAACAACTCAACTGCCATACAGAAAAGAACAACATTTTCGTTTTAACATCAGAAAAAACAACGACTCCTTTGGCTAACTTTGCTGCCGTGATATAATTTTAGTACATATATTTACCATAAGTATATAGATTTAACTAACTACCCGGGCCTTGAAAGCGTCGAGTATCCAGTACTAGGTGTCATATTTGAGAACAAATTCACTTTCAAACAGCACGTCTTACGTCTAACACATAGCCAAAAAAGTGCATTAAATATGTAAGCTCCAAACATTCCGGGGCTCTGATACTATCCACAATTGAATACCTACTTCTAATTTTTGGTTGGTGTGCCAAGTATAAACTTCTTTCCTACCTTGCGAATAAAATGTATTCCAACGGATAATTGAGGAAATAATTCTGGAATCGCATACTTTGGCAGAGCTTATCACTGACCTTTCTGTACACCTAACTTCCACACAGGAAAAACTATTCATAAATTATTCGATAAACGACAAAGGGAAAACTAGTAAGTGTATTCCATTTCTCGGACTATGAGATGATTCGAGTCAGCCAAACTGATGGGCGTCGGACGGGTCGCAGGTTTCGCATAGCGAACGATGCCTTATTGAAGGTTAGCTGTGAATAAGTAGGAATGATCACGAATGAACAGCCCCGGACAATTAGCAAGTGACTCACCGCAGATGAGGCGCTTGTGATGCCCAAATCATAATTACCTACCTACTTTCCTCTCTCACACACACTCACACACATACTTATTCCTGGGCCGGACTGACCGTGCTGATAGACAGTCTGGCTGGAGGCCCAGGGATATCAAAAATAATCTAGTCGAGAACGGTGC